>JAOVYX010001162.1:0-12897 GCA_035668315.1 Drosera spatulata | reverse complement strand
CCCTTCCACCCCCGCCCTCTACCCCGCCTGCGGCTACTCCGACCCCGCCGCCCTCGGCTACGGCCTCGCGACCGCCTCCCTCAGCCCCTCTCTCTTCTCCAGAGGCTCCGTGTGCGGTGCCTGCTTCGAGCTCCGGTGCGTCGACGACCTCAGGAACTGTATTCCCGGGACGTCGGTGATCGTCACGGCGACGGACTTCTGTGCGCCGAATTACGGGTTGGGTGACGAGGAGGGTGGGGTGTGTAATGCGGGGAATAACCATTTTGTTGTTCCGATTGAGGTGTTTGATAAGATCGCGATCTGGAAGGCTGGCAATATGGCTGTTCAGTACCGCAGGTGAGATGCTGCATCTTTTATTCTTTCTATTACTCGTATCCTCCGCAGACCCTCCATCAATATTATTGATGGGATTACCTGGCCAGTTGCTTGTTTGTTTCTTTACTCGTATCCTTCGAGAATTTAATTGAAACATTGTAATGAAAAACCCCGTCATGTCGACTGCATTTGTTCATCAGAAACACAATCGAAATGCTTTAGAAAGCACAGAAGCATTTGGTGCTGGAAATTCAAGTGGGTGTCACTGTCGGTGACCCAAAGCAACCACATCACTCTGATTGAACCTAAACCTCAATTTTCTTTGATGTAGGCCGCTTCACCACCAAAAAGGGGTACAGATCACCGGATATTCTAATGTCAAGTTCCTCTAATCATTCTCTACCCCCCAATCTTGCCATCTTTGGAATCTTCCTCTGTTTGGGGGGAAAAATGGATTAGCAACCCTCACTGTCCGATTCTATCTGATTCTACTATGTGATATCACAGAATTAAGTCAATCTGATTCTACTATTCTGATTTTACTAGGCTTCATGTAGAATCTTGGTTCTGAGTTCTGACTGTCTTGTTTGGTGTAGGTGGTTTTGGTATAGATTCCATCTCTGTTTCATCCTGCTTGAGTTGCTATTTTACCGAGAGGTCAATGTGTGAAACAGTCTCTTGTTGTCCAATTAATTGACAGGATCAAGTGTAGGAGAGCAGGAGGCATTCGGTTTGCTATCGATGGTTCCGGTGCTTTCATATCGGTGCTTGTCAGTAACGTTGCTGGTGCAGGAGACGTCACGGCCTTGAAGATCAAGGGCTCACAAACCGGGTGGCTTCCCATGGGAAGGAACTGGGGACAGAATTGGATCCTAAATGCGGACTTGAAGAAGCAGCCTCTTTCTTTCGAAGTTACTACCAGTGATGGAGTGACGCTTACGTCGTATAATGTCGCTACCAGGAACTGGAATTTCGGACAAACTTTTGAAGGCAAGCAGTTTGATTAGATTGTATTGCGATACTGCCGACATAACTTGTTTCTTCCACTTCAGGAGTAGAGATATACTTGGACTAGACAACTGCAAAGCAACCCTTAGGACGAACTACAATTGTACTTTGTGTATTTTGGTATTACTATGTTATTCAAGAACACAAAGCAAGTATTTTGATGTATGTTTTCTGTCGGCTGTCGGGTATTCTTATCATTACCTTCTATGATGATGTTGAAGCGTGAATTTTTCACAAAACAAACTAAATCAACAATCCCTCATGATCTCCTAAAATGCCTGAGGCGAGAAGGACGAGGTGTATTCTATCTCATTTAGAAAAACTATTTAGAAAAACTATTGTCTGATGTCTTCAGAGACGTCCAACCCTCCAACATATTATTATGAGGAAAAACAAATTTATCACTGCTTTTTGTTATGCGATAGAAATGGCAAATCTTCGGGTCTCGCTATCACTCACTGGTCTAGCAATCCGACGATTGCGAAAATCGACTCGAATCCGACCACAAATTCTTTCTCCTTCTCCTCCATGGATACGCAGAACTCAACAAAACAACCAATCTTCTCACTCCCAAATCGATCGTGCAATCGATCATGGAAGTCTAGGGTTTCGCTCTCTAGGGTTTCAACGCTCGAAAGTGATGCCCGTGTTCTTATAAAGTTATAATTGATCTCGGAGTTATATCGATTTGAGTATGTTTTGTGATTCCAAGTCTGATGTTACTCGTTCGATGATTTCTGTTAGTACATGTTTATGGACTTGATCGGCGTCGTTTTTTTTATCTGAATGAATTGTTCAGTGCTTGTTGCCATGTTGGTCATGAGATTGGGATTTGTTGTGTGCTGAATTGAATGGACAATTAGTTGCAATGTTAGGCGTTGACGAGTATCGGCTTGTTCGAAGATGCTTATATGGTCGAGTGAAATTGCAGAAACATGATTTCTACTGGTATTTCTCATTCCTATTGCTAGATCGATGGTGTTATGCTAAATCGAGGGGAGGGATACTACGATACTTTCATTGTTGGAATTATGCTACTAGGGTTTGGTTAGTCTAGGATGACGGCAATAATGTTCTTAATGATGAAAATCCTTTGGGCCTACTCATGTACGTTGATCAATTAGATTTCAAGTTGCGCATGAGTGCTTCATATGTGGGTGACAATACCTCAAGCTAATGCTAAAATGCTAATTTTCTCGATCCGTTTATTCTCCCTTTGTTATTAGATTAGTTCTAATATTTCTTTGTTGTCGTCTTGTGTTCGGTGTTTGTTTTTTAGGGCATCGGAAACAGTCTCTCTATTACGTAGCAACGGATATGCAATAGAGGTAAAACTGCGTACATTTTCGTCGTCCCCAGACCCTGTCCATTGAGGTTTACGTGGGTAGTAGTAGTAGTTGTTGTTGTGTTTGTGGTTTGGGTAAGTTCTGTTTGTTTCGAAATTCTGATAGTTTCTTTGCACTCTTGCAGTTTGGGGAGCGTGGAGCTGATGGAATCAGGAAGAGTGTTCCTTCGATATGTCAATGCAGCACATGGTTAGGAACCTGTAGGCCAAAAGTTCGTTTGCGGTAGCTGTTTGGCAATGGAAGTTGCATGGCAGGTAGGCCATGGAATTACTTGTATCCATGTCCATGGCTTTAATATTCTCTCGAAAGGCTAAAGGGCAAAGGTAGGGATATTTGTTCCAACTTCTTTTATACAAGAAGTGTACATACTATATGGCGATGGCGGGGAATAACACGTAAGGAACTTGAATTGAAAGACTACGGGAATCGCTAGTAGGTTCGATGATAAAGCAAACCGGAGAGGGAAGGTGTAGAAGAGGAGAACTGAAAAGCTTGATCCTCTTACCTTTGGTTATATTCTTTTCCTCGCTTGGTTGTCTTTTTTGGCTCCTTTTAATCATCGACCAATGAGCTATTTCTCTTCCCTCTTTCTTGAAACCTTTCGGTTTTCTCCTCATGTTTCTATTTTCGTTGGTTCTTTCTCTTCCTCTCTTTTTGCTTCTGTAGGACCTAGCCAATTAACAAACGACGAAGGGAGAGAGGTATCTAAATACATGGCACCTCTCTCATTGCCTCCCGGTTTCCGCTTTCACCCAACGGATGAGGAGTTAGTAGCTTACTATCTAAAGAGGAAGATTAACCGCCGTAAGATTGATTTGGATATCATCCCTGAAGTTGATCTCTATAAATGCGAGCCATGGGACTTGCCAAGTATGTTCTCCTCAATACAATCCGCTCAATATTGAAATTACTAACATAGAAGACGAGGGTTGACTTAGACTCATGTCATGTCTTATTTTCCGTAATATCTCAACTTCTCAAGGTCAGATACAGCTGATTCTAGAGAATGTTGGTTCTCTGGTGAAGTAAACTGTGTATAGTGTTGTATTTTTTAAGCAGTTACCTTGCATGATTTCAAGGTAACTAAATGTTCGCCATAAATTTTATCCACAAAAAAAAAAAAAGGTTCGCCATAAATTAAAAATATACTTTCTTTTCTTGATGTTCCTTTCCTTTTAAAGTTAGCAAGGTTGCTTCCATGGAGGACTCACCTTGATGCTGTTCTTAATACTTTTGAACGTTGTTTCTTGCAGGTAAATCATTATTCCCGAGCAAGGATCTTGAATGGTACTTCTTTAGCCCCAGAGATCGCAAGTACCCTAATGGTTCAAGGACCAATCGTGCGACCAAGGCCGGTTATTGGAAAGCAACGGGAAAGGATCGAAATGTCAACTCACAGTTGCGTGCTATTGGGACAAAGAAGACTTTGGTTTACCACAGAGGCCGAGCACCTCATGGATCTCGTACGGGTTGGGTCATGCATGAATATCGCCTTCATGAAAGAGAGTGTCTGATTCCTTCTGGTTTGCAGGTATGAATCTCATTTGTTTGAGTAATTTGGATCCATCCTAACTCTATTCTATTGCAGATTAGGAAGGGCTCAAATCTATTTTTTACTTCCTGTTGAAATTGTAGGATGCATATGCACTTTGTCGTGTGTTCAAGAAAACCAACCCAGTGACGCCCAAGAATGAATCTCGTTATGTGCTAAAAAATGTGAGTCGAATGTACAGTAACGGACTGTCTAGCACTGAAATTTATTCAGATGGAAGATGTGATGGATGGGATAGTTCAGAGTATTCAATTCCTGTTGAGGGATGTTCGACCAGCATAAATCCTGGGCCTCCATTGCATGATGATGGCCAATGGATGCAGTACTTGGCAAATGATGAGGAAGAATTTAGTTTCCGAACTCCTCAAAATAATGGGGTGACTGCATATTGCTCATCCAAGGTAAATCTTAGCTCTCTACTATCAGGTTAGGTGAATTCTGTTTTTCATAGAACATTAATTATGAAATTCTTATGTTCGATATCAAATTGCAACAATTTATTGTATCCCAGTGGATTCAAACAATTTTATGCTTCTGATGAAGGTTGACTTCGCACTGGAATGTGCAAGGCTACAGCACAACCCAACTCTTCCTGCTGAGATCACGTCCCAGTTCAGGATGCAACAAGCACCCATTTTCAGTGGGGGGTTGAGAAATGAGGTTGATGTTATGGAGGAGATCTTTTCAGTTTCACCGGCCTCACAAGATTTAATTAATCAGTCTGAAGCTGATGCTATGTTTGCTTATGCCTGGAACGACAATCACCAAGATCCCGGATTTAGTGGCATGGATCCATGGGAAGATCCCATGGCAAAGTCCATTGAGGTCCATGATGCTGGGGATTACCAATCAGCTGTGAACTACCCAGAGTTGGTCGTTCTGCCTGTGGATATGAACTATAAAAAGGCCAGTCGGGTAATTGATCCAAATTATAAATTTAATGTTGTCTATCTTCTTGCCCACTTGCCTGATATTGTTGGAGGAACTACCTCATTTTGATCACTTATATTGATTGAGCAGATTGATGAACCTGAGTGTGATGCGACCCCAATTGAAACTCTCCCCGCTTACCAACTTTTGAGTGAGAATGTTCAAGGTATGATCTGATTCATGGGATGGCCTTCAGTTGTATGGCACATCAATTTCATTGAACTTCTATTTCCTTTGTGCAGGAGAGGTGGGCAATGAGATATACATGAGCTATCTGGATGACATAAAGGTGGATGATTTCCACCTTCGTTTCTTGATTAATGACCCGAGCAAAAGCTTCAAACCGTATGATGACAATGCTGTTGACAGTGACTTCCCTTGTTCTTCTAGTTTTGAGTTGCTTGAGGAAGTTGAAGTGAATCAGGGCTCATGTGTCTCCACACAAGGAGTAGCAGAGACCCGGTTTCACCAAGTTCTTCCTTCAACCACAGTTCGAGTCCATTTGCTACTCCAGCCAAGAGCACAGAGAGACGAAGACTATTACAATATGAAACATACTGGTTGCTTAAGCTCACCTATTTGTCGATTTCGAGGCGGATTCAGAATGAGCACGAAGGAGGAAATTCAAGATAAATCAGAACAGGGCATGATCGAAGGGAAGGGAGGTACTTGCCTCATCGGCACGACAGATAAGATAAAGTCCAACTGGTTTGTGAATAGGATAGGGTGTTCTTTTACCTTTATCTTGGCTCTTGGTAGAATTTGGGAAACCATTGCTTGCACTAAAAGCTGTTGAATGCTGAGGTGCAAGCTTGACTCTAACTTGGGTTTGCCATCTTTGTTTTATGATTTCAGGCCATGACTGCTGTTGAGTTATCTTCTTTTATAGGCTTCATATGTAACTACTGAAATTGGTATACTGTTTAGCTAGAATACTCAATTGTAAATTTGTGAATGGTGGCATATAGTTTATCTGAAAGGAAACCCTGTGTTAGTCTGAATTTTACGACCTCTTTTACATATCAAGCTAGCTATTTTCACTTGACTTCATTGTTGACAAATGGAACTCCATGTCATCTGTGTTGCTTTAGGTGCCTGTTTAGATGTGTATGCAACTCTGGGATATGTGACTGTGGTGTTCGGATCGGGATATATATGGTTTGAGATATGATGTACTCTATCGTCACCTCTCACTTTCCCCTTCCCATTGATCATGTGATGTTTTCTTCTTTCACTTTCATTTGGATCCTGTTTCAGTGTCTCGTTGGATAAAAATGTAAAGTGAACAATGTTACAGTGGAGTTACACGTAGGATGACAGGCATCGCGCCACTGTCCTACACTGGTGAGAAAGAATTTCTTGCCGCTCCTTTCCCTATTACTCCAGTAAATATGGTCTCCGACCAGCAGATGATAGAATAACTGAAGAGTGACGGCATGGCGAGGACTAACCACTGTCAAAAGTTCGCGATCCTGCCTCCTTCAGATGCCACTGACGCTGCTTCCTTTCCAGGTCTTCTTCCTTGTATGCCTTCTCTTCGATTTCTTTTGTTCTTTCTCCATTTTTCTTTTTCCTGCTTCTACTTGGCTATGCAACTCAACTGATAATCAAGGCTTGTTTACGAATGAATCTAACAAATGATAAGAGAAGACCATGAGATGATTAAAATGCTAGCTTTGTTCTGACCAAAAAATGATGGTTTTGTATGGTTTACTTCAATAGATTTATGTGAATAATTGTAGCATCTTACCGTTTGGTCTATCCGAAGTACCTAAAGCATCTAGAAACCTACCTTAGTTCTGTAAGTATCCCAGCTAAAACCTGTGCCCTTGTATTTCTGCAGTGACTGTGGATCACGTAGAGATTTAAGGCGTCATTTCTCATGGTTTATGTGATGGTCGACTTGCTCGCTATGACAGGTAGATCACCATCAACTACTCAACAGGATAGGGTGGCGTACAAATAAGCTTTGCGTATCTTTACTTCATGTATCATAAACTGCTATGGCGTCGTCTTATTTTGTAATTTACATCATCCCTCTTTTATGATCTTGTATTTTCTGTTTTCTTTCACGCACCTGTAGGAGTTTCATTCAAATGGAGCTCCAGTAGGAACGCATACATCTTATGGAATTTTTTGTAGATACTAGCAAGGGCGTATCCCGGAATGCACAAATCTGTTTCACAGGTAATTTTTTTTTTCCCTGTTGTTGTGATTGTAGGATTCCTCCCCTTCTCCGATGGAATATTGCTTTTAATTTCTGCTATGAGCATCATTCTATCCTTCAAATTTTTTAGCAAGGTCGTTGCTAGTATTAGCAGCTTTGTTTTAGCAAGGTTCTCCGATTTTCTCAAACCCCAAACCAACTTGACTCATAGGAAATCATATTATTCCAAAAAGCTATGTCATGATTAAACTTCTGAATCTTCTAGTTTAAAGTTGATCGTTCGCATTCTCAACCTTTTTCTTTTGATTCATATCCTTCAGTACTCAGGATCCTAACTTTCTAATTCTTTTAACTCTCATCTTGTTTTCCTTATATGTAACATTCCATTTGATTCCACTCATCATCAACATCGATCCTCTAGAGCGACAGGAGTGCACCCCAGACCCGTCGCTATCACTTTCAGGTTTCCTTTGCTGGATCTTTTCAAGGTGCCATTAAACTCGATCCCTTTTACTTTCCAACTTGAAAAACTTCTTTCCTGCACCAGTTTTTCGTTATCAATGCAGATCATTTTCGGGAAATCGTTGTATTCAAGATTAAACTCATCCATCGATCTTCTGGTTGTACTTACTAGACCTACATCAGAGATGATCCTTATATTTCGAATGGTATAGGTGTTTTTTGAATTCATTTATTATCGTAAACTTTCATCTTATTACCGATCTTTTTTGATCTACTGCATATGCGATCTGTCATCCCTTTGATTTTCTTGTTGGCGATTTACACTCCTTGATAATTAAATTAGAGAGAGTAAAATAAATTCTAGGAGGAGAACACAGGTGTCCTTTGAATAGGACCCATGGCCGCGGCCATCTCCCTCAACAAGTACTTCTGAATCTTCCCTGTGGACGTCTTGGGCAGCTCGTCCCTGAACAACACCGCCTTCGGCGCCATGTAATGCGGCAGCCTCTGTCTGCAATACTCAACCACCTCCTTCTCTGTCGGCTTCTGATCCACCCCTTCCTTCAGGCTCACGAAAGCTATAGGCGTCTCGCCCCAGAACTCGTCCGGCCTCGCCACCACAGCCGCCTCGTTCACGACCTTGTTCGTGTACAGAACCGCCTCAACCTCGATGCTGTTTATGTTCTCGCCTCCGCTTATGATCACGTCCTTCAACCTGTCCTTGATCTCCAAGTACCCGTCAGGGTGTATCACGCCTACGTCTCCTGTTTTAAACCATCCGCCGTCATCCATGTTCTTGGCGGTCGCTTCAGGATCCTTCAAGTATCCTAGCATGATGGAACCTCCTCGCATCACTATCTCCCCTCGGGTTGCTCCATCGTGTTTTACGCTTTTCTTCGTCATGGGATCGATCACGTCCACTGCAGTCAGCCCCAGGGTGAGAACCCCTTGCCGTGCCTTCAGCCTCGCCCGCTCCGTCGCTGGCAGCCTGTTCCAGTCCTTCTTCCAGGTGCAGGACACCACCACCCCGCCCGTCTCCGTCAGCCCGTATCCGTGGCTGACGGAGAAACCTAGGGACTCGGTCCGGAGCAGGATTGGGGCCGGTGGTGGCGCCCCGGCCGTGAGGATGTGGACTTTGTTGTTGGTAAGAGGCTTCACGTTGGGGGCGCTGGAGAGCATGTTAAGGATGACCGGGGCGCCGCACATGTGGGTGACGCCGTGGCGTTCAATGGCGGAAAACACGGTGGCTGGGTCCGGTTTTCGGATACAGACGTTGGTGGCTCCGACCGCCGCCGTGGCCCACGAGAAGCTCCACCCGTTGGAATGGAACATGGGGAGAGTCCATAGGTAGACGGACTGCTTGGGCAGAGGCCAGTCGTTGATCGTGTCCATGGCCATGAGGTAGGTGCCGCGGTGGCAGTGAACCACCCCTTTTGGCGCTGAGGTGGTGCCAGAGGTGTAGTTTAGCACTATCGGACTCCACTCGCTATGTGGTCGGATCCATTCGAAGTCTGGGTTCCCTTTTGACAGCAAGCTCTCATAGTCATCAATGAACGGGCCGAGATCAGCCTTGTCATTAACGCCCACGCCCTCTTCGGTGATCAAGACTAGAAGTGGCTTGGGGGAGGTTGGCGGGAAAAGAGATAGAGCATCAAGGACGAGTTTCCTGGCCTGGTGATCCACCAAGACGAGGCGTGATTCAGCATGGCGAAGTAGCACAGAGACAGTCGCCGTGTCCAGGCGAGTGTTGATGGTGTTGAGGACAGCTCCGGCCATGGGGACAGCGTAATGTGATTCATATATGGCCGGGATGTTGGGGGCGATGATGGACACAACCTGGCCGTGGCTGATCCCAAGGGACGAGATCGCAGACGCTGCCTGGAGGCAGCGACGGCGGGTTTGAGACCAGGTGTACGTGGTCGACTTGTAAATGATCGAGGGGCAGTCACCGTAGACGGTGGCTGCTCGCTCCAGGAACGTTAGGGGCGTTAGAGGGGACGAGTTCACTGCGGTCGGCTTCAGCTGATCCATGGTCACAAACAAGTATATAATGATCAGTCGATGAGCAAACTATGGAATGTTTCTTTTTTGTGATGAGCTAAATTTTTTCGAGTTTTTGATGATGAAGTTGTGGAGTTTTTGCTTGAATTGCTGATACCCTGTTTGTGGGAATGAAATTTGGTATTTATAGGAACTGTGAAATGTGAAATGAAATAAGTTTTGTTATACCGAAAATGGCATTTTCAGGCTCTGTGTGATTTAGTCTCTTTTGTTTTCTGAGGATTAACTAGTTTGGTTGAACGTTTCAATATGAACTTCACATGTTGCGTTGCTTGGTTTTGGAAGAAACTCTGACCCGATTTTGATATTCAAAAACTTGATGAAGTCTTCATCTGATCGGATGAATGTTTAACGTGTGCAACGTTGCAAATGTTTCATGAACGGTATGGGAACACTGTATGTTTAATTGTTTTTAGACACGAGACGGAAATATACAAGTTTGTTGTTGTTGAGTTTCTTCCGGTGCTGAACTTTACCCTGTATCTTTCAAGATCAACCATGGCTTGGTCTTGGATTTGGGGGCATTGACTAGCCAATTCTGCCCTTTTTTCCAAGTCATGGTTTGATTCTTTCACTGATTATTCTTTGTTTCATACTCTTTAATTATCTTCAATTTTATTGCCCCACATATTAATTACTCTCTTTGTTTTAATATAATTATAATATTTGTTTTATATATATAAATTTAGAGTTTTTTTTTTAATTTTAATTCTCAATCACATAATTTTTCTCTCTCTATTTTCTTTAATTCTTAATCACACAATACTTTTCAAATATAAAAACGTTATAAATAATTTGGAACGGATCGTTTTTATAAAACGATGTAATAATTTTGGAACGGAGATAGTAATTTACTATGTAGTTAGTTGCGCCTCTATCTAAGTTCTAACAATGACCTGGCATACATTATACGGTATTTCTAATGAACTTAAAGTAAGTCCAATCATAAGTTATATGTGATGCTATATCTATAATTTAGAATCAGATTATAAAAACATGAGTTAAAACTGATGCTAAAATAAAATTGAGTTAAAACAGGGCTTATATTTGAATGAAATGAGTGTAGCTATCCTTATTACATCATTAATAATGCATATTTTTTAATTTTTGTTTTTTTAAAAAAAATAATGTTATATAATTACTTAATAAATGAAAAAAAATACACAAAAATATACTTGAAAAGATTAGTTGAATGTAAAGATAAAAAATTGGGTGAAAAAATAGTTGGTCATTATTTTGAAAAAATTTATGATGTGTTGTAATTTTGATAAGAACTTCATTAAAAAATGACATCAATACTTAAATTGGGATAGTTTAATAAAAAAAAATCAAGTAAGAATTTAATGAAAATGAAACCTTTTGGGTGTAAAATACCACCAAAGGTTGGAGGTACAGTTGTATAAGTGATGCTAAAAGTATTTTTTGATGTCAAATTATAACAATGGTTATATTTATTTCAACATCAAAGTTGGATTTGCTCTTATATTTTCCCTTAGCTCGTGGATATCACTAAAAAATGGGTCAATTGGGAAAAATTATCTAATAAAAATTTCATTTATGTTTTAGTACCCATTACGATTTTTACAGTTCATATGCACGAAATTACAGTGCATATACGTATGATATATATATATATATACAGTTCACAGAGTTATTATTTATAGTTCATGGATGCTAACGTGTATTAAAACATAAGTGAATTTTAATTGGATATTTTTGTTCAATTTATGTTTAAAAAGATTGACCTAAAAATGATAAATTTAAAATTTTGAGATTATTGAGGACTCTATGAACATGACAGAATGTCCAACATATTTTGGAGAATTCTTCCTCAGTTTCATAATATAGGAAACGGTTTGACCTAACACGCGAATTTATATGTGTGTTGAATTTGTGTAAAATTTGATGAAGTAAAAATATTTTTTGGATGGTAGTGGGATTTACTGTAATAATTGTAAGAGAAGATAATGAGTATATTATAACAGATGGTGATTATTTTGCTTTTTTTTATATGAAAAGATTACTAAATATGATATATTGTATATATTTTGAAACGATCCAAATAGATAAATGTTTGTGTTAATATATATATATATATATATATATTGTGATTTTATTATGATTTAAATAATGAATAATATGTTGTTGTTTCGCATATCGATATTTATATATGTAATAGATATAATAAATTTGTGGTGATAAAATTGGGACCAGCGTGATATAAAATCGGAATTCGCCTAAATTATTGAAGTGGTCCCAACATTAATATCGAAGGTAGGCGAATTCTAAATGCAATAGGCGCCACTGTTTTTCTACTCATATTTTTGAGATTATATTCAATTTCAGTGTTTGCATTCATCTTGTTCAATATAATTATACTAATGCGTTAAGAGAATTTTGAACTTACTAAAATCAAAACATGGGTTCCTTTTATGTTCTATAAACATAGTATACTTACTACAAAATTTTCATCATTTAGCCATTGTTTAATGTAGAGTATATACTTCTGTCACAAAAAAAAATGTAAAGTATATACAACGTATTAATCTGTGGTCAAGATATTAATCACAGTGTCAAAGGCTACCAACTTTTGATTTCCTTGTGGTGACAAAAAATTCCGTAGCAACAAATTTTGATCGGACCGTGACCGACCGAGGGAGTCTTCTTATTCACATGGGAGCGAGAAATTTATTGTTAGGACATCACAACTTTAAAGTTTTCACTCAATTTTTTATTATCCAATACATTTTATTTATATCTTTTATTTTTATAAAAATATAATATATTATAATAATACTCTCTATATAAAAAATCTGAACATTATTTTTTATTTTATAATTTTATATATACTCTAACATAATTGTTCAATATAATATCATTATTTTTCTTATTTATATATTATATTTTTTTCGTTTTAATAAATTCTTTATTTTACCGTATTGATAAAAATGCTCCTAGGATGCAAAAAAAAAAAAAAAAAAAAAAAGCCAGGTTTTCCTGTCCTTTGGGAGCCAGTATCACCAACTTGATTTTCAGGATAACTCCCTTGGGTCAGT
>JAOVYX010001161.1:0-12899 GCA_035668315.1 Drosera spatulata | reverse complement strand
AATTTTGTATCGGGGTGGTGGAGAAAGAGAGAATGGTACGATGAGATAGAATGGAAACAAAGACAGGGAAGGGGTTACCTACTCTTAACCGTAAAAGCGAGCCCTTTCATTTTGACTTCTTTGATTCAGAATGAATCCCCCATTCTTCCCCAGTAGCTCAGCGGTAGAGCACCCGGCTGTTAACTGGAGCGTCGTAGATTCGAATTCTACCTGGGGAGATTGATCTAGATGTTTCTAATAAACATTTTCATCAATAACAATATGAACCTTCTTTGTAATTAGTATTCGTGTCAAATCCAAATCTAAGTGGGGCGTGGCCAAGTGGTAAGGCAGCGGGCTTTGGTCCCGATAACCAAATCACGCGTAGTATTTATGAAAAACAGAAACATTTTCATAAATGAAAATGAGTTTTCAAATGATTTTGGAGGATGATATGTGACTGAGAAATTGACCCAGTTCAGCGTCTAAGCCTCAAAAATCTCTATTCATCTTCTGTCCTCATTGAGTTCTGTCATTCATGTTGGGACACGGACTTGCGAAGGTTAAGAAAGTGAAAAGAATATAAAAGAGAACAATGGCGTCTATGTTTTTAATATGTGTATGGTTTGATATGGCGTTCATATTTTTCTACGGCTATTAGAAAATGTTTTAAAGGTACTCATCAATCGTCATAGTCGGGGGAGTACCCTTGCAAATCGAATACATAGACTTTGGTTGCTGAGCTTTTAGGTCACGGTTATGTGTTTTATTTACAGATCCATCACCAAACAATGCTGAAACGGTAGAGTGAGATTTTATGCATATAGATATTTACCTCATTGTCCGAAATGTAATAAATGCTCGTTGAAAACCACTTGTAGGCGACAAGACAATGTAATGTAATCAGGATTGCATATTATCATTTGGAATTATAATTTGTATTGTTTAGGTAGCTTCCTTATCTTCTATACCCACAAACCCGTTTGGTTTGATTGACCTTGTCATGGATTGGGTCTATGACGGCATAACGTCACGTGCTGGGCATGCCGGATTTCGGGACGTTAGAAATACCAATTGTAGTTCTTAGAGTTCTTACTCGGGGGGGGGGGGAACGTTGAATAGGATATTTAAAGATTTCTTTGATAACTAAGTTCAAGCTTGTCTTGGCTAGTATACACTAAGTTTGTTGCGACCCTGCGGAACTAGTGTGCACTTGAGATTTGAGCCCTTAGGACTTCATCTCTTTGTGTCCAAGTTGTTTTCTAACAGTTCTAATATATGAAATTTAAAACAGTAAAGGACATGATGATTTATACTTGTTCAGATAATCGTTGTCAAATGACCTACGAAACCTAAGTCCAATCTTCCCTTTGTGACAAGTGTAGTCAAGCGAAAGCTAAGTTCACTATCTCTTTGTTTTTGGTTTATAAATAAACCTCTTACACCCTTACAATTTGCTAAGGCAAGAACCTAGAACTTTGCACAAATCACTTCAGGAATTTACTGTAAGTTTGTGTTCTTGAGGCAGACTAGTGAACTCCTTTATTTCGAATCTTCAATCCGGCCCTTGAGAACGATTGCACAATCAACTTAAGAGTATTTTCAACTTGCAAATGAGTTTTCATAATCATTGCCAATCTTCCCAGAGTGGAGAGGATCCTCTTTTATAGGGCTCAAAGGATTAGAACCCGTGACTATACCATATGATGTTGATAACTGTCCGTTTGTCCCCTGTACTATGCTTTACTGATGTTGACAGGTTTCCTCACAATAGTCTTCAACGTCGTTTGGTATTTCAAACCTCAAATCTTCGATGTGATCATTTCTCATATTCCCTTCCATTCACTAACCAACCCTGCTGCATTCCTTAGTCTGTTGCCAACCAGCTTTGCTGTACCCGGTTTGTTGTATTGTGATATGACCTTGATCCTGAGATTTTGATCCTAAATCCTGACAGATTTATGGTCTTTTGCTCTCCATGTTCATCCCAATTACTTATCCACAACTCTTTGATGTAGACTGCATGTAGATGATCCATAATGGCCTCCCACCATATAATGTTTCACAAACCCTAAACCCCAAAACCCTAAACCCTAACCTAACTGTTCTACTTCTCAACCTAAGTAATTAACTATGAACATGTCACAATCTAAAGTTTTATTCATCAATTTCTATACAATTGGAGGGATCATTCCTAACAAATTGGAATATGGCTTCTCTACTCGAATTAGCAAACATGGAGGATTTCATATCTCTTCGTCTTTATTTCCACTTGAAAAACAAAGCCAAACGAAGAATAAGAAGGCACGAATTTGTTGGAGAAAGTGTTGGAAGAACAAATAGACAACGGAAAACAAGGAGCCACGAACTTGTTGAAGAATTTGTTTGAAGAATAATTAGTCAGCTAAGATTTGGGTTAGTTTGAGTTTCAGATTTGGGATTCAAAATTGAAGAAATCGGTTGATTTGGGTTTGAATTTTATTTTCAAAATGGGAAAGGGGAAAGTTGAAAGCTGCTTTGGTTTGGCCTCAGAATTGGTTTGGTTTAGCTGTTTAGGTTAGTTAACTTTTTTATGACAAAAGGTGACTTGGGGGTGCAGTGCAAGGGAATCTTGTAAATGGGGTGTAAAATGTGCTCAATAATATTTTGCGGGGATATGTGTAAGCTGAACTCGTACTAGGAATTTTAATTTAATTCACCGTTGTCATTATTTTTTTTATTTTTTTATGTTACTGATTTTGGTTTTCATAATTTTTAAGTGGCGATACCAAATAGGTCCTAAGGGTTTGACACAAGAGTGAAAGGATGGTAGCAATCAACTATGATGTCAATGAATGATGACCTCACCACCACACGATCGTCGTAGTGGAAGATGACGAAGAATCTGATAGTCTCTACACCTCAATTCTCACTCGATTCAACAACTCCATCAAAGAAGACCACCAGCAACTCCGTGCACATCCGACGATGATGACTGAGGAGGGAATTAGAATACTAAAGTTAAGGAGTTGTTTGATTGTATTTCAGTGGTGTTCTGGGGTATTGATGGAGTTAGGTTGAGTCAAAGTTGTAGGATTAAGGTTTGAGAATTTTTTTTAGGCATATTCCAAATGGAGGCTTTTTCCACTATCCCTTTTTGTCCCAAAATAAATATCACATTTGATCTTTTTTTCACATGCATGAGCTTTGTTTTCCGTCTTAATATCTTAGTTTACTTTTCACGATAATTTTATAAAAAAAAATAATATTTGATGATTTAGTGATGCGATTTAAATTTTTACAACGACAAATACATACAATCAATGTGTTACATTTATGTAACACTAGGATGAGGAGAGTATTTCACTCAGCCCTTTAAACGAAAAGGGATTAAATGCCGACTTTCATACTTAGGGTGTCAATATGTCAAAATTGGATACCATGGTGCTATTTTTCCCATGGTTAAAAGTCTTAGTAGTTTCGATTAGCGCTATGAAATACTCTATCCGTCCCAAATAAATTATGACATATACGTATTTTTTATTATTATATATGAATTTTTATGAGCTTTGTTTACCTATTAAATTAAGTGATGATGTTTTTTAGCATACGATTGAAATATGCAACTCAAGCAATACAACGTTTAACCATAAATTATCAAAATACAACGTTTGCACATTCAAGGACCCACGTCCAACTCGTTTCAAAAATTATAAAAGTCAAATTGAGACGGGTTTTTTTTCACGCATAAAATCTGACGACTGTGATGTGAGTATAGTCAGTGATCAGACCAGCAAACATCGCAACTCCCAGCCGCCGACGTCGGTGATACCACAGACCTCACCACGACGAGTCTGCTCGATTCTCTAGCATCGACCGGCCTTTTTCTTTTCTTTCTGCTTTTTTTTTTTTAATCCTACTTTATGCTTCTTTTTTTCATTGAAAGACTCGTTTTTGGCCTGTTGGCGTGAGAGATCTGTTTCGAAAACCAATTTGGAGAAGGAAGCAGCTTGAGGTGGAGCTTTGCATGGCAGATCCGAAGCATGCGAATGGAGATTTGGAGAAGAAAAGCCGGACTGGGTGATTCGGATTACGATGACCGGAGTTGTGCACGTCTAGGGGTTTGTTTAAGTAGAGTTGGGATCTGAGAGTTTGAGAAGACCTGGAGTTTCGAGAACAGTATGGGTGTTGTTCAGGTTGGAGTTTCCGACTAGGTGTGTGGTGGTAGGATTTTTTTCCTTCGACGTGAACTTTTTCCATGTATACTAATGGCGTGGTTTGGAGCCTCAAAAAACCAAACTTGTGGAAGGCAAAGATCTGGTGGTCGAACGATTTGCTAGTCTCGCAAGCAGTGCCATAAGGTGTCGTAGCATTGCAGTTCAAAAGGTGATGAAGACACGGGTTGTCAGAGTACTGGTGCAATTGTGTATCACAAGGAGTTTGATGGGAGATTCTGCTTCTCTAGGAGTGTTTCAATCATGTTGTTTTATAATCAACTTTTGTGTTATTTTGAGCGGGTTGTACTTCGTACGATCTTTGGATCTATGCATCCATCGAATATGTTGGAACCTTTTTTTTGATATTTTCATCAATTTTCAAAACAAGAAAAAGAAAAAGTCAGTGATTAGACCTGCATGTCACACATGTAGTCCCTCCCTCCCATAAAAAAATATAACGTTATATTATCACTCTATTATTCAACACGTATTTAAAAAGTTTTGTTATTCGTCCTAACAACGTCAGAAAATTAGCTCAGGATTGAAATAAATTATTATTACTACTTCACAATAATTTGGGATAAAATGATATCTGATCGTCCCGCAGACGATTCGTAACTTGAATAACTTTATCGCTGATTTAAGACAACGTTGCGTTTTTTATGGAAGGGAAAGAATACTATTCAAGAATGAAGTGTCTCCATTGCATGGAACAGGCCTATATTGACCACGAAAGGAAAGACTTATGATTGTAAACATCATCGGTCGAACTTTTATGTAATGGCAATAGCCTATGCTTAACTGGGGATTCTGCAACTAAACACTGACAAATGAAATAGCACGACACAAAATGAAGAGAATCAAGCAGCGAGCTATTGATAAGCATCCATAGGCTAGGCATTTTCCGTCCCAAATGAAATCAACTCACAACAACGAACTAAGTATACTTCAGACAGTGGATACAAAAAACAAATGCAGTGGCTGATGCCCTTCAGCATCCGCACACATCATCGTTACAGCCAAGAAAACATGTCCCATTAACAACTGCAGCGAGAGTGATGGGAAAAGCTACCCAACGCCGCAGTGCGAAGTACGATTGGAAAGCAGTGAAGGGCCAAAATGATTGCAATTGCTTTGTTAATTGTACAGTCATGCAATAAGCTCCATGAGGGCAGGTTACATTCTTACTATTTTGTTTCGTTCTACCCCTTAACTTCCCTAGCCATTTTGTTTCGTTCTACTCCTTAACTTTCCTTACTGTCAATTGCCCGGAGTTCTACATGTTCTGGATTAAACAAAGCAATACTGCAGCTATTGATCATTCACACCGTCGCGGACTCTTTCATCGTAGCTATTCTTAGCTTGGTGCGTCTTGGCTGGATCGCAAATTCATCTGTTCAACAATCCGCAATCCGTTGTCCTAAAAGCTCATCTGCCGTCTTCACCCATACATCATAAATGTCATCCGAGAATAGCACAAAATGAACCTGCGAATAACACCATGCATCATTGTATCATACAAAAGACACAAAAGTGCATTTCTTTAGCAGAAAATACATGCAACAAATACTCACCAAAGGAAATCTAAAACTTAAAGTACGAAAATAGCATCGTGTATTGAACTAACCAGCATTAACTACCGACACTCTCGGGCAGGTTATGACACAAGTACAAGGATCCAAGCAATTACTCCTTCCACCACCGGGTGGATACATGACTATCTAGCAGTCAATATGATTCCCACATTTCATCTTGGTATTAAAGCCCAGGCGCAAAATGTTGAGCAGCTAGAGTCATCTCTCTTATCTCCACACAACTTATGAGCTTTAACACTTGAATCAAAACTAGTATGAATCAGTTATCAGCACTCCATGCAAGATGCCGATGACAATTTCTTTGCCTGTAGGACCCAAATGGTGGAACCACCAATGGTAGCAACTGCCGCCAAAGCCAACTTGGCTCAAGCTCGAGTACCTGCACTTCCAAACTGGTGAAACTCGATTTCCGGTGTTACAATAGGAACGAAGATCCAACCAGTTGGCTCTGCAGCGTTGGAGAATTTTTGTTGTGCCATCCGACATTGCTTGAGAAGCATGCCATCCGACATTGCTTCATTCCATCTCACAACTGATGTTCATTAATAGTTTCATTTCAATCCAAGAAAGCACAAGATCTTACGTACGAGTACTGTTTTCAGCTTCATCCCCAGAAGGGCAAGAAGTTAAAGCTTCAATGCAAGTATAGTGAAGGCAGTTATTAGGGTGATGTATATAGGATGAAAACCTCCTTGGTATGAACCCATGATAATGTTGGCCCTTGTACAAAGGTGAAGGATGAGATCAAAGCGAGTTCTATAATGATGTAGAAGAGCAATATGGAAAAGACCAAGGTCCATATATATGAGGAAGCGAGTAATAAGAAGAATTAGGATAGTGCCACTAAGCTCGTGGAATCAATAATCGAATTCGAGGAGAGTTTACCCTTTAAATTAATGTCAGAACTATACATGTGTGCTTCTACAATATGTTACAACGAATGAGCAACAGAACAAAGCCACACATATGCATGCAAGCGTTATCATAATGCCTTTTTAAAGGAGCTAAACCCCTGTTGAAAGCACAAAGGCTCCTCCATATTTCATCCTTTCATCCTTCCAATTTTGTTTCCTTCATTTGCAAGTTTTTCAATCATCACCATCAATAGACAAGTCCAATGTCCCATTTTGTTAGTTTGCCCTACTGCTTGATGTGCCTTTGCTACCTTGTCTAGTATTTCATATTGTTAACCCCAGAGCATCCTGAGCTCTACTTCATTGCTCTGACATTAGCAGATCAACCTCACATAGTCTTCATTCTGAGTATCAGCTCTGCCAACTTGTACTCTGTTGCATCAACTAGCACATGCGAGACTAGACCTACAACCTAACTAAACACTGTTAAGGGTTAACTTTTTCTGTCCATTAAGTTCAGGGGAAACTATGTCACCTTTGGCCTTCCTAAGGATTCCAACTTCCAACATCCTTTGCATTTACTGTTTTTGAATTGAAAATGGCATTGGGAAGAGCGTTGAAGCTTCCTTTCTACCATGAAGCTAGAGTAAGTGACTTGAAGAAGGAACTTGATGCAATGAGTTTCAAGTTGGAAAATTTTGGAAATGATTGCTTTTTTCATTCAATGTTGTTTGTTAAGTGTACTCTAACTCATAAAGGTGCTTATAAGTGGAGATCATGACAATCTTTGGGATACATCTTTGAAACCATGAATAAGGATAACGAGATAAGGGATTGAAGGGGCTGCAAGGCTGCAGCCCCTCTCATAAAGTTGAGAATAACTGTTATTTTTGTAAATAATTGAATTTTAAAAATTGAAATAATTAATTTGAAAACATATGTGAGAGGTATATGATGGGATAAGAAAATTTGATATGGATCTTCAAGCAGCTTCGTTCTTAATACCAAACCCACCAAACCCGTGCAGTTTTCAACTTGTTTCAATGCTTTACTTAACTATTGCTTATAGTTCTTTCTAGATCTCAATATGCCACAAATTTTTAAGGCATAAGGTGATGGATATTACAACTGAAGAATCAAGGATGAAGACAGATATACAAATGGACATATAAAATAATATTGGAGGGCGACATCAATAGGTGCAAGTCATTTAAAATCTTTGATACTACAGCAGCTTCATGAACTCCATTTTGTTTCATGTGCACTGTAGCTTTTTTGCCTATCGAGCTACACAGCACATGGTGCAAAATGCAGCTCATCAGGGGCAAGATGATATGTGTTGCAGTAGCTACTACTGCATCAACGACGCTCTGAAACATTTTAGAGATTGGATGTCTATATAAAAGAACATAAATAAATGTTATAAAGCTTGACTATAATTTTTATTATTTATAAATGCATAAGATGATGTTTAATAAAGAAAATTATCTATCAAGATTGGAAAATTTTCGAAGGTTGGAAATTTTGACGGTTATGGTTCAAGGAACCTAACGGTGGCTACTATCTCTTATAAATGAAAGGAGGCAACAAAAACGAAGGGCACAATTCTATTTGCAAATTGGATAACGAATCCTATGATGAATGGATCGTGGAGCTTATGAGGGTAAACAATCAATATCCGTGACTTTTTCTAAGAGATTACTAACCTAAGGAATCATATTATTATTTAGGGTACTATTCCTAACACGAACTGTGCACTATTTCATGACATCCAAGAAAAGAAGCCTAACATTAGTGACAGGGAAGAAGATAACATTGTCAGAGTTGAGGATGAAGAATAACAGTAAAAAGACATTACAGATGTTGAGAAGAAGGTTGGAAATGAAATTGAGTTACTTGAGTAGCTAGAATTGTCAACAAAATCGCTATGTTTGCTCGTTAAAACTTCAAGCTTCATTAGAGAATCCGAAAGATCAAGCTTGTATGCGTTATTTGCTTTGAACATTAATGCATGACGTCCAAAGTTAAACATTTCATAAGGTGCGTAAAATTAATGAAAATGAAGCCTCTGTAGAAGTGCAAGGCCCCGAAAAATCATGATGTCTTATTCTCTCAATAATTAACACAAAAAATAAATTATTGGACGTCATATTTTATTTAACGATATTATAAAATTTGTTCGTCGATATCATGACAAAAGAGTGCTAATTACAGATAAAATTGATTCCCTAATTAAACCCCAGCACACAACCATATGTGACCTACTACCCCTTTATTTTCTTCACACCATCACCATCTCACCTTCTCCCCTCACTTCACCATTTTCATCATCGACGACTCATTCGCACGCCTCACAATCACCTCTCTCTTGTCCCCGTTGCCACCGCTTTAGCCCACTGACGACCAATATCCATCGTCGCCATCGTTGGTCTAGGTAGGAGAAGGCGAGCGTCAACTCCCTCTCTCCCTTGCACTCTCTTATTTTGGCTAGCTATGGGAGCGAGAGAGTGATGAGCTTGTCGCCATCGTCGTCTCTTTAGTGTGAGTTCTTTGTATCGTGGTGGACTTCCGAGCATCATGGTTAAATCGGCTCCAAGGCACAATGATCGAGCACGATGCTGGGGCTGTTGTCATCGCCACACCTTGAACTTTGCTTGTGTATTCTCTTCTTGTTTGCTGGTAAAAAAACGTAGTCGCAGTGGGTGCATCATGGGTAGGAATGAGATGATCGGTCATCTTCCTTAATGGTGTAAACCCATGGTTGCAAGAGTTTTGTAGCAACCTTGTTGCCTGACTCTCACGCAGGTCTAGGAAGGAGGTTGATGAAGAAACATGAAATGGGAAAAGGGAAATAAAAAAAGGAAAAGATATAATGGGTTTGCGTTTGCCAAAAATAGAAAATCAACTAGTTACTTAACAACTAGGAAGAGTGTAGGCTAGTGAGTGTGCGCACTACTTTCTGATGGGTGATGGAAGGGAAATAAAAGGTAGGGAGAATATGAACTAAAACGGAAAGGAAACTTACATGGAATGTGTGTTTACTAAAGAAGGAAGTGCATGCACACATAAATGTTAAAAGCATGTGAATAATGATATATGTGTGCATGAATTATTTTAGTGGTTGTTGTGAGTCCCATAAGTAGGGAATTGTTACGTACCAACTTGTTAATGGACGGTGCACGTTGATTTTAAAGTGACAGACAATCGTTCACATGCAAAGGTTATTGACAAAAAAACATTTAGTTTCGTTAAATATAGTGATGTTGCCGATGCATATTAATATACTTGGAAATATATGAATATGCATTGAAATCTCCGAACGTAGTCACAAAACGTGATTGACGTAAAATAATGGTTGTAAAGTGTTTGCGTTGTGTGAAATGACTAAAGGTGTGGGAAATTATGAGGATCTACTTAGCTAGTGGGATTGTTTATATTATACTGTGACAAGGCAGATTGATTTATATACGGGATTGGCAATGGGGGAATACCTGTGAGTATACACCTTGAATGCATGTAACGATTCTCAGAGGTCGTTTTGGTTGCTGGGCAACTCATTGCATCAGACCCAGGGGCGTTAGGAAGAGAGTCGCTTCCTTTACTGAGGGACCCAGGAAATGAAAAAAAAAAAAAAACAAAGAAAGAAAGAAAAAGCAAAGCTCGACCTTGGTCACAATTGTAGTGTTCGAGTCCGATTTGTCCTTGGTATATATGTTTGGTGGAAGTCAGGTCTCTTGTGAGTCTGTGATGATCGCAGTTGTTGTTGATTGGTCCAGTGGTCATCTGCAGATCTAGATTTTTGTCCCTGGCCTTGGTCAAAGTGGTACCGTTCGAGTCCGATTTGTCCTTGGTATATATGTTTGATGGAAGTCAGGTCTCTTGTGAGTCCGTGATGATTGCAGTTGTTGTTGATTAGTCTGGTGGTCATCTGCAGATGCAGATCCATATCTTCTGCTATTCATGTGTTCCTTGCGCTATTTTTATTTGCAATTTTGTGTGATAGAGATACACAATTAACTATTTCGAATGTACTTTCTCTCATAAAAATCCTGAAAATGGGATCGAGACGTTATTAAGCTTTTTTAGCTCATAGTCACTTGTTCTTCTTTACTTTCTCTCGTAAAACCCCTGAAAAGAGAACCAACACGTTACTGAGTCATTTTAACTCACAATTACTTGTTCTTCTTTCCTTTCTCTCGTAAAACCCTTAGGAAAGAGGCCAACACATTATTAGGTTTTTTTAACTCACGATTACTTGTTTTCTTTTTCTTTTTCCTTTTTTCTTTTCAATTATAATATATAGCAATGAGACATAATAGACGGCAATGATACATGCATGTACTATGGTTCAAAGTCTCGACCGTAACGACCGAATCTCGGTGACTCGGATCGGTTTCGCCCTTGGCCGAGCCGATATTGTTAGTTGAGTCGATCGAAATACGTATTTGATTCATCAAGACAAGTTTTCGGTGTTATTGGCTATTTATCGAAGAAAACTTGAAATAAACTCGATCTTGGCCAAAATAACGATTTAAACTCGGAAAGACTCGGCGAGATTTTTTGATATGCAAAAAAAAAAAAAAAAAAAAAAACATTGATCATGCCACTTTATTCCTTGTCTTCCATGATTTGATAACATGATTCCTTATGTCTAAGTAAATGCTTGTTAAGTATGCCACTTTATTCATGCCAAACACAAGGCTCTAGTCACTCAAAATCAACATTTGATGATCTTATTGACACAACATTAGTTCCAATAGTAGTTGATCAGCTCATACAAAATCAAAACAAAACACAAGAAGGAAACTAGCATTTGTGTCAGTAGATGCCTCCAAAGAAGAAGGATATCGATGGGGATCACAGGACTCCATATAATGGTAATCCAAAGAAAAGTGGTACGGGCGGAATAACAAGATTCAAGGAGCACATTGGAAGAGTGACGGGCATTAAGATAAACGCATGGATGGTCGATGGAGTTCGAATCATCAAATATTTTGTGTTTTATCTGTAATGTTCTATGAATAAGAGTGCTGGACATGTGTGCTTCCTTGTATTGCATCATTTTAGATGTCGATAGTTATTTTATTGATATCTTAAAATGTTGTATGTATTAAGTATGATGTGCATGACTATTTGACAATATAAAATAGTTACTATGTTGATGAAGCATTTTTCATAACTTTTTCATGAATTTTCGAAGCCTCTACCTATTAGAAAGTTACGTATCGTCCAAAACTGAGACCGAAACCGATACAGATATAATATTTTGACAACCAAGACGAAGCCCGAAACAAAGACTTTGACACGTAGTTGTGTAAGTTTATTTTGGATTAGGTGTGACATTGTAATAAATTCCCTATAATTTAAGTCAGGATGGTTAGGTGTAAAACTCAACGGCTTTTGTTAATGTTAGTTCTACTTGATACTTGATTCTTATGCCTAAGCCAGAATAAGTTGTTTATGCTTTGTTGGGGGCGATGGACCACAGCGACAATAATGTCATGTGGTTTCCTTCGATAGGTTCAGATTAGACGGGTGCTACAAGAAGACTATTACCCACTCAAGTTATCATGAATGATGATAGCAACGAACGTTCAAGTGGCAGAAAAGGACACGCAACTCAGTAGTTGCTAGCTTCTTTCCTCCCAAACTTGCTTTAATACCCTGCCAAACTCCACTAGAAAGCTTGTAGTAACATTTGTACAGTAAGATTCTTAACAAAGCTAATGATACTGAACTTGCGGTAAAAGGTAAATTGAAGAAAACCAATACCTCTTTGAAGCTTGTGCCAAGCTCCTTAACAGTGGATATAGCAATAGACGCAGCCTCCTCATAAGGGTATCTGGAGAATGCAAAAGTCAATTGTCAGGAATGGACACGCTGGTCAATGACAGATAACAAATACAATATTATTGGCTATTAAACTTTAATGTCGGATTAAAAATTCTGATAAGCAGAAAGCTTAAAGATGTTCTTTTCATTACTGTTGAACCTTCATTAAGAAAGATTTAGAAAACCAGTGTAGTAGCCTCTGTTTTCAAAGAGAAAGAGGCCTTGGGAACAAAATGGATAAGACCTAAGATCATGTGTGATGCTAGCGACAGAGCAGTAGGTGCTGTGCTAGAACAGAAAGTGGACAAGGTTCCACATGTGATTTACTACGCATCTAAAACCCTTGAAGAAGCTCAGGTTAATTACACAACAACTGAGAAAGAGCTTTACTCAATTATCTTTGCCCTAGAAAAATTTCGTTCTTATTTATTGGGGGCTAAGGT
>JAOVYX010001160.1:0-12900 GCA_035668315.1 Drosera spatulata | reverse complement strand
GGATCACGATCGCTGATGATGGAACGTGGCATCCCATGAAGCTTGCCCACATTATCCCAGAATGCTTGTGCGACTTTGCTGCATTGTAGTGTGCTGGTAAGGGGGTGAAGTGTGCTCCCTTGGAGAAGCGATCAACAACCACAAGAATACAGGTGAATCCAGATGAGTTTGGAAGGTATGTAATGAAGTCCATAGTGAGATATGTCCATAACGAGTCTGGAGGTGTGATCGGCTGCAGAAGGCCATAAGGGGCATGATTTGACGGCTTGTATTTTTGACAAATCTCACAATGCTGTACAAACTCCTTGACATCCTTCCGCATTGATTGCCATAGAAATTGTGCTGCAACGCGATGATAGGTATGCTGGATGCCCGAGTGACCACCAATGAGTGAGGCGTGAAATTCAGCGAGCACCAACGGTATCAAGGAGGAGTTCTCAGGCAAGTATACACGACCGGAAGAACGAAGAACTCCATTCTTATGTGACCAGCCAGGCCATTTTTCCGGAGAAGACTGCAAGTCGTCGATAATTTGCCTCGTGAACTGATTACCACGAAGCTCAGAGTCCAAGCATGAGAAGTCAAGACAAGTTGGCTGGGAAAGAACCAAAAGTGCCCCATGTGTATCTGTGTCATCCTCGCAGTGGACACGGGAGAGACTGTCAGCCGCGGTGTTTTGCTTGCCCGGTTTGTAAACTATCGTGTACTGATAAAAACTGCTGCTGCTCTGGAGTCTGTATGGCCTGCTGTAAAAGATAATGTAAACTTTTATGATTAGTGTGTATAACGAATTCCCCGCCTAAAAGGTATCGTCGCTATTTAGCCACAGCTGACTGAATTGCGAACATCTCTCAAATATAAGTGGATTTTCCTTGCATCGTCATTGATAGTTTCCGACTGTAGAAGGCGATTGGATGGTTGCGTTGCATTAATGGCGGAAATCACGCAGATGTGCTGGCGGTTGTCTTGGTCTTGAGCTATGCCTGATTTAGTTATTGCTGATGCTTGCCAAAGTAGTAGCCTGATTTGTAGCTGTGTTCGTTACAATCAATTTATGTAGCAACCAGTATCCTCTTTTCATTCCACGGCAAAATCATTGCTCGGGTGGTACAAGAAGTTCTTCATCCGGCAAAAGCTCTAGCAATTTTGGATTCGCTGAGAAGCAGTAGCTTCAACTGCTCTTGTGCCTCCTTCCACACCATGGTGAACCACAAGGATTTACAAAAAGGAATTGCTCTTCTCAAGAAAAGTGTTGCCTGCTTAACAGCGTACCAGCATCACTTGTTAGGCCAGGAATTTCCCAACGCCGCATCAACCTTTGGAGCATTTGCAAAGTCTTTGGCTGCACTCCCTTTTCTTGAAGTACAATCTTTGGTCCCCATAAAAAATGGCTTCTTGATGGTATGCCCTCATTTCTTAAAGTTTATACAGTAGTATGCGGCTCCCTTTTAATCGTAAAGAGGCTTTTATGAAGGGGATATTGGATTTGTAAAAGAGATGGTTTGCCTGATCTCCTCCCCTTTCTTAAAGATTTGCCTGGTCCTTCTATGTTCCGCCCGCAACCATGGTTTAAAGATCATTTAGATCGGTTGATTATGATGCTGAGGCTTCACAAACTTTTTCCCTGATAGGTTCTGTCCCTGATTGAATATCAAACGCAGCACAATCTTGAAACTGTATCATGATTTTGAATCGATGCTACCTTATAATGTTGTTCTATAGGTCTCACAAGCAGGGTCAACAACTAAACAAGTCTGTGTGGAATGTAAATTCACTTGCTTCATCTATCGTGTTGCTGGAGAACTCACATGCATCACTTTGAAGGATACGTCCTGGTTTTTTTTTTTATTCATCTTATTGTGCATAGAACTATTTGATATTCATAATCTCAAATTTGGTGTTTGATATAACTGTTGAATATGTCCAACCCATGACTTGGTCCAAGTCTCCTCAAGCTAGTCCAAGTCTTTAGGCTTAAAAAGGGAAACCAAAACAGCCAGGAAGACACGCACAATACAGAAACCAGTGAGCAAAAACAGAGAGAAAAACAAAGAGAGACTGCTCTACGCAGCTGAGGGAAACCAGACGGATCGAGGGTCATCCGTAGTCAATTCAAGCTGATTTTTCGTGAGCATGTACACGGCATCCTGTTCTTTGTATTCAATATTGGATCGTCGATCGAAGTGAGCAAAAACGGGGAGAAAAACAAAGAGAGACTGCTCTGCGCAGCTGAGGGAAACAAGACGGATCGAGGGTCATCTGTAGTCGGATCAAGCTGATTTTTGGTGAGCGTGTACATGACATCCTGTCCTTCGTATTCAATAGTTGGATCATCGATCAAAGTTCCGTACAGCCATCAATCCTGTTCCAAACAGCAGCGATAGTTTTTGGTTATTTCTTTCCTTATTCTCTTGGTGTTCTTGTTATTGGCTCTTGATCTTCATTATGTACATGTGAATCCCGTCATTGTGGGATTAAAGGTGTTATCGTCTTATTTGTGATGATATCTAGGTTGTGTACCTAGTGGAATTTGGTTTTGTACCAAAACCGTGATAGTGAAGTGTTTGGGTGGACTCCGAGATCGATCCTGTGGTTTTTACTCCCTAGATTTTGGGAGGTTTTTACTCCCTAGATCGCATATTATCCTTTGGTTGG
This sequence comes from Drosera spatulata, assembly GCA_035668315.1. Classification (NCBI taxonomy): domain Eukaryota; kingdom Viridiplantae; phylum Streptophyta; class Magnoliopsida; order Caryophyllales; family Droseraceae; genus Drosera; species Drosera spatulata. The sequence continues at coordinate 10,245 of JAOVYX010001160.1, read as the reverse complement.
TTGGAACATTTCCTCGCAGGTTTAAGCAAATAGGGAAAGTTACCGTCTTTTTCCCAGCAAGTGGTATCAGAGCATCTGTGATTTGCTTAAACGATGGAAATTAATACCCAATGGATGGTTAGTTTAAATGGAAGAAACTACCATGTGTGGAAAGAAAAAATGGAGGATCTCCTTTATGTTAAACGATGACACTTACCAGTATTCGGTGATAAAAAGGCGGATGATAAACAGGATGAAGAATGGATCCTAGAGTATGCGGTTTCATTCAACTGTTTGTTGATGATAATGTGTTGAATCACGTTAGTAAGGAGTCAGATGCTAAGAAATTATGGAGCAAGTTGGAGTCCTTATATGCTAGGAAAACCGACAACAACAAAAAGTTTCTAATCAAACAGTTTATGGGCTTGAAGTATAGGGATGGTCAATCTGTATCCGATCACTTGAATGAATTTCAAGGGATTTTAGATCAGTTGTCTGTCATGAATATTAAGTTTGAGGATGAGGTACAAGGACTTTGGTTACTTGATACCTTACAAGACTCTTGGGAGACTTTTCGTATGATAATTCAGCTCCTGAAGGTGTCGTCATATTGGACTTTGCCAGAAGTGGTATTTTGAATGAGGAGATGAGAAGAAAAATTCAAGGTTCTTCTTCTTCTTCTTCTCATCTCGATGCTTTAGTGAGTGAGAGCAGGGGGGGGAGCGAGAGTAGAGGTCAAAAGGGTATGTACAAGGGTCATAGCAAATCCAAGTTGTGGTAGAAAAATATTGAACGCCATCATTGTGGCAAGATGGGGCACATCAAGAAAAACTGTTTTCAGCTGAGATGAAGAAAGAAAAATGGTGCTACCAGTAGTGAAAGGAAAAATGTATTATATATCCGTCTGAATTTGGTTTCGACTGGGAAGCTCGATGATGAGGGTTATTGCAGCACTTTTGTAAATGGCTCTTGGAAACTCAGTAAAGGTTCCTTAGTTATGACTAGAGGGAACAAGGAGTCTTTCTTGTACTTATTACAAGCTAAGGTTTCTGCGGACGGATGCAGTATTACAGAAAAAGGAAATGCAACTGTGTTATGGCATAAAAGACTTAGGCATATGAGCGAGAAAGGTATGAGTGTGTTAGCCAAGAAGAATTTACTTTCTGGAGTACAGAGTACGAAACTTGAGAAATGTGCGCATTGCTTGGCTGGAAAACAACACAGAGTTTCTTTCAAAAGTCACCCTCCTTCCAGAAAATCAGGTCTATTAGAGTTGGTACATACAGACGTTTGTGGTCTGATTCGACCACCGATACTTGGTGGTGCAGTTTAGTTTGTCACCTTCATTGATGATCGTTCAAGAAAGCTCTGGGTTTATTTCTTGAAGACAAAAGACCAAGTGTTAGATGTATTCAAACAGTTTCAAGCTTCAGTTGAGAGACAGACTGGAAAGAAATTGAAATACGTCCGTTCAGACAATGGTGGTGAGTATATTGGCCCATTTGATGAATACTGCAAGCAGCATGGTATCAGACACCAAAAGACACCCCTAAAACTCCTCAATTGAATGGCATAACTGAAAGGATGGACATAACTTTGATGGAGAGAGTGAGATGTTTGATTGCAGATGCTAAACTTTCAAAGTCATTTTGGGGTGAGGCATTGAAAACTGTGGTTCATGTTCTCAATCTTTCTCCGATAGTTGCTTTAGATGGTGATGTGCCAGACAGGGTTTGGTATGGTAAGGATGTTTCCTACGACCATCTGAGAGTATTTGGGTGCAACACCTTCGTGTTTGTTCCGAAGGATGAAAGGTCCAAGTTAGATGCCAAGACTCGTGAATGCATCTTTCTTGGATATGGTTCTGATGAGTTCGGTTATAGGCTTTATGATCCAGTTGAAAAGAAGATCATCGGAAGCAGAGATGTGGTGTTCATGGAGGGTTAGACGATAGCAGATATTCAGAGGGTAGAGAAGATAGCATCCCGAGAATCCGATGACAGTATTGAAATTAAAGTGATCCCGACTACTGATTTGCAAAGATAGATTCAGGATGAGATCTTTGATGAGGTTCCAGATCAGCTTTGGAGTGATGCTCAGCTTGAGTTTGAGAAACCAGAGGGGGATCAGGCACAGTACAACCAGCAGGGTGCAGATGGTTTTGATGTTCAGCCAGAGGATGTTATTGATGTTCAGCAACAAGCATCAGCAGTTCCACCAGCTACTGGTACGAGACAGTCTATCAGAGTTCGTACGCTATCTACTAGATACTCGTCTGATGAGTATATGTTGTTGACAGATTCAGATGAGCCTGAATGTTTTCAAGAAGCCGTTGATGATGAAAACAGAGCTAAGTGGATGGATGCAATACAAGACGAGATGAATTCCTTACATGAAAATCATACTTATGAGTTGGTGGCTTTACCGAGAGGCAAGAAACCTTAGAAGAATCGCGGGATTTACCGGTTGAAGCATGATGAGAATACTTCACATCCACGATACAAGGCTAGATTGATCGTCAAGGGTTTCGGTCAGAAAAGGGGGATTGATTATGATGAGATCTTCTCACCAGTTATGAAAATGTCTTCAATCAGAGTTGTTCTGAGTTTAGCAGCCAGACTTGATCTCGAGGTCGAGCATATTGGATGTGAAGACAGCTTTCCTTCATGGCAATTTGGAGGAAGAGATATACATGGAACAACCAGACTGCTTCAAGGTTAAAGACGAGGAGAACTTTGTTTGCAGGTTGAAAAAAAGCTTGTACGGATTGAAGCAAGCACCGAGACAATGGTACATGAAGTTTGAGTCTTTTATGGGGGAGCATGCCTACCAAAAAACTTCTTCAAATCACTGTGTGTTCGTGCAGAGCTTCTCAGAGGATGATTTCATTATTTTACTGCTTTATGTTGATGACATGTTGATAGTTGGGCAGAATGCTTCCAGAATTCAGAGGTTGAAGCAATAATTGAGCAAGTCTTTCTCGATGAAAGATTTGGGGTCAGCTAAGAAGATTTTAGGCATGAGAATCAGTAGAGACAGAGAAGACAGAAGACTATGTTTGTCTCAGGAGAAGTACATTGAGAAGGTACTTCAGAGGTTCAAGATGGATCACGCTAAAGTGGTAAACTCTCCTCTTGCTACGCACTTTAAGCTCAGCAAGAAATAATGTCCGTCAAGTGAGAAAGAGAGAAAAGAGATGGAAAAAGTTCCTTATGCTTCTGCAGTGGGTAGTTTGATGTATGCAATGGTTTGCAGCAAGCCAGACATAGCTCATTCAGTGGGAGTTGTCACCAGATATACTTCCAATCCCGGTAGAGAGCACTGGAATACACTAAAGTGGGTTCTGAGATATCTCCGCGGCACTTCTAGTTTGAAACTTTCATTTGGGAGTGATGATCCATTTCTGCTTGGTTACACAGATTCAGATATGGCAGAGGATGTTGATGGCAGAAAGTCTACTTCAGGGTATTTAATCAGTTTTGCAGGGGGAGCTGTTGCTTGGCAGTCCAAACTACAGAGATGTGTTGCTTTGTCAATTACAGAGGCAGAGTTCATCGCAGCGACAGAGGCATGCAAAGAGTTGCTATGGATGAAGGGTTTTACACGGAAACTTGGTCTTAGTCAGGATCGATATACTTTGCTTTGTGACAGTCAGAGTGCTATACACCTTGTGAAAAATTCCACTTTTCATTAAAGGTCTAAGCACATTGGTGTAAGGTATCACTGGATACGAGACACACTGGAGACAAATGAGGTATCACTCCAGAAAGTTCACACCGACGACAATGGTGCAGACATGTTAATTAATGCTTTTCCTAAAGAGAAGTTTAAGTTCTGTCAACATATGACCGTCATGGTGATTTCCACTTGATGCATTATTACTGGGATCTCCTCTTTGGGTTGGAGTGGGAGATTTGTTGAATATGTCCAACCCATGACTTGGTCCAAGTCTCCTCAAGCTAGTCCAAGTCTTTAGGCTTAAAAAGGGAAACCAAAGCAGCTAGGAAGACACGCACAATAAAGAGAGATTGCTCTGCACAGCCGAGGGAAACCAGACAGATCGAGGGTCATCCGTGGATCAAGCTGATTTTTGGTGAGCGTGTACACGACATCCTGTTCTTCGTATTCAACGGTTGGATCGTCGATCGGAGTTTCGTACAGCCGTCAATCCTGTTCCGAACAACAACGACAGTTTTTGATTATTTCTTTCCTTATTCTCTTGGTGTTCTTGTTATTGGCTCTTGATCTTCACTATATACATGTGAATCCTGTCATTGTGGGATTAGAGGCGTTATCGTCTTATTTGTGATGATATCTAGGTTGTGTACCTAGTGGAACTTGGTTTTATACCAAAACCGTGATAGTGAAGTATTTGAATGGACTTCGAGATCGGTCCCGTGGTTTTTACTCCCTAGATTTTGGAAGGTTTTTTACGTTAAAAGTGCTGTGTTAAGCTCGTCTGTGATTTGTCGGATTGTATATTATCCTTTGGTTAGTTGGAATATTTCCTCGTAGGTTTAAGTCAATCAGAAAAATTACCGTTTTTTTCCCAACAATAACTGTGTATCACTTTCAAGAGTACTTATTAATTTTTTGTAACTCATACAAGGGAATTTTAGTGATAGCAGCTTGCGAGGTCCTTTTGCCAGTTTTGTAAACACTGACATTCCTGATTTTGTAAAGACTGACGATAATATGGTCGACGAATGAAATTTTGTGGAGCATCCATCAGAAGCTGAAGATGTGTGGAGCATTCGACCGAACTCCAAAGCTATGTTCATTGATGCTAGTATGAAAAAATAGCTGTGAAAATCCCTTAACCTTGGACTAATTCTCGAGAGGGTTCAAGTTTGAGTGTAATCATTTGTTTCTTTCTTTCTTTCTTTCTTTTTTTTTTTTTTTTTTTTTCATTCAGAAAATGTACATTGAAGTATTCTTTACTAGGAAAAATTATGAAAATATCATTTAGGAGTTTCGGATGTTACATGAATTAGCACAGGAGCCTTGACAACTAGTTTTGACAAGTACTTTCTGTCATAAAAAAAAAATGCGACCACGTTAGTTTCTATTGCAAACAGCTTGAGCCCTTCAGTGGGCGTTGAGTTTTTTTTCAGTTGTCGTGGCTGATCCTAGCTCTTTAGGTTAAGTCAAATACAGAATGTGTGTGGGTGGCTAATCGTAGAACAAACAAGTTGAATAAATCGTAGATATCAAACACTAAACATAAACTATATGTCACTCTCATGATTGATACTCTACCCGATGAAGGAGCCATACCATTTACGCCATATGCTTATCACTTTCTCAGATCATGTTGATTGCGATTATATGATGTGTTCACTTTGAAAATGAAATTAATCGGAATTATTAATTTTGAAACTATTTATCATAGAATTGTTTTCATTGGGATTTTTTGTTTGCATGTGTTTTGTTTTGCAATGTGAGCAATAATCACGATAGGTTAATTTACTCCAATCTATTGTTTAAACCCATTTTAATTGGAAAATTTTTATACAAACATCCTAAACCTATGTCCTGTCTTCGTCTCATAATTTTTACAAGACTTATTATTTTAAACCTTCATACAAATCTTGCAATATTTATTTTATTTTTTTATGTGAAAATAATTTGATATTAATATAATCACAATATCTCACTATATCCCACTAGCTCCCTCTCATTGTCTTTAATCTTTTCACATCAAACTCATGACCATCATAAAAAAATCATAATATATTAATAATCAAAATATATTAAATTCAATACAAATATAAAAAATCGATCCTTATTAAATCGTTACAAGATATATGTGACGAAGAGAGTATTAGTTTTGAGATTAAGTATCTCATCTTTTCTCACTCACCAGATGTTAATACCCAACGACCAACACCAGAAGTTAAGTTAATTTGTTGGGATAGTTAATCCCACATTCTATGGACCTTAAATATCAAACATTGGATATGCTATTGCATGAAGTGAATAGTCCTATCACAAGTATAATGTTCTCCAAAAAAAAAAAAAAAAAAAAAAACATTAGGTCACCCATGACATAGCACATCCCATTGTTTAATCTCCCACTTTTAGCTGGCATAGTAAGTCCCGTTACCACTGTCTCATACAGTTGCGATCAGATTGAGACGTAGGAAGTAGTAATTGATACGTATAACTATACGTAGATAAAGGAAACAAGTAATGCGGCCACAGTACGTGAAGGTTGGAAGAAATAAACCCAAATACCAAAACAGAGAACGTAAAACTGCTGAAATACTAAATTTTCCTCCCTAGTCTCTTCACCCCCCAACACCACTTCTCCTCCTCCTTTTCCTCGTCACATCCTCTCATCCTCTCTCTTTTATAAAATGACGACGGCGCCATCGAAGCCACCACTGCGAGACAAGTTTCCTCACAGCAGCTTCCCGAAATGGGGAGGAACCAAATCCAAACTCCACCACCAAAGCCGCCGCCCGCCCCTCCACTTCTCGCCTCCTCCTCCTCCAAGAGTCTCCGAGCTCGGTAACCGAAGCGATCACGCTGCTGCTAGGTTTTATTCCGATGCAGTCTCCAACGGAGGAGCTTCGAGGCTCGGATCTCGCTCTTCCTTCGTCGACGCAACGCACTATCAGCGGACGTCGCCGACGCCGGAGAAAGTACAAGGAGGAGATGAGGTTGGTGGCGAAGGAGTGGAAGAGGCTGCGGTGGAGGTGGTGGAGAAGCAGTGGCATCTGAGGCCGAGGAGAGTTGCGGTGAAGAAGGTTGCGATCGGGATCGTTGTTCCTGGTGGTGGATGCGTGAAGAGAGAAGAGGCGGCGGGGGAGAAGGTGATGGAGGAGGGGGAGAGGAAAGGGAAATCGGTGAGGTTGCGTAGTGTTGTGGAGGGAACGGGGACGGAGAGAGGGAAGAAACAGAGGTTTTGGATCGCGTTGTCGAGGGAGGAGATCAAGGAGGATGTGTATGCGCTGACGGGAGGGAGGCCGGCGAGGCGGCCTAGGAAACGAGCTAAAAATGTGCAGAAGAACTTGGATGTCGGTGACTCTAGCTTTGATATGGTTCTTTGCTTTGTATATGTCTTCTGTTTGGTGAGAATAATATGGAGTTCGAATGCTGAGCTTGATGGTGTAGTTGTTGAGGAATCAACTTTATGGCAAGGTCAAACTTGTGGCAACAATCCTAGGGATATCATTGTCTATGGTAACGTTGTCCACTGTTAATTTTGGGCCTTAAGCATGGACAATGCATATCTCAATTTTCGAGAGCCAAATCGAAACAGTTTGTGCGATTCAAACTCTGTGTATTTTAGTCGCAGTTTCTTTGAGACTGTAATAAGGAACTTGCTTTACCAAATCCCGAAGCTTGTAGTTGAAGGCCTCGGGATATGATTTCTTAGTCGGTTGTCATGTGCACTGTTTTTGTGCTATCTTGATTTCCCTTTGGAGCTTGATGCTCAACTTCCATGCCTTTTTGCTCTTGTAGAATCTGTTTCCTGGTCTGTGGTTAGCTGGTGTTTCACCCGAGTGCTGTCGAGCTCTGGATACTCTAGTTAAGTTTCCCCCCAGTCTCTTGCCTTCCTTGTAATGCCTGTTTGCTTCCTGTTATATTTTTGGTAGCTTTTGCTTGTTCTTGACGGTCTACGTTGGATTGATGCGTTCTGACAGAGGTAGACATGATCATAGTGATACGAGTTCAAACTATAGGATCTTCTTGCTCAGGTGATTGTTTTTCTGCCAATGAGATGATGATCAATTCATTTAAGCGTCTTTGCTGGTGCATTGATGTTCTAACGAGTTCATTTCTCCTTCAACAGGTTGATAGTTCGTACATTGGACAGTGATGACGTTTTGAGATGTATGGGGAGTTGAGATGTATCTATGGAGATTAGAGGCTTCGTTTAGAGGTATGATTTCTGCAAAGAGGGGGGCACATGGGTATAAAAAGGAGGGATATGAGTTTTTCATCGTCGGATAGTATTCAGTAGAGTGTGAGGGTTAGGCGCTTCACTTGTCAAGGATATCAATGAATTAAGACACTTTTGGTACAATCGTCTGATCCAGCTTTATGAATCCATTGGAGTTGATTTCTATCGTGTGGTTACACATTATTTGAGCTTCTAATTTTAGTATTTACGCAGCCTTGTTGGAATTTTCAAGGGGGTAGAGAAACAACATGTAGTAGGATATCATTACAGTTTCGGTCTCTAATCCTTATCATGAACTGTAGTTGGTTATTTGTTGCGAGCTGGTGCTTATGCTTCTCGTCGGAAGTATTGTAATCTGGCAAAGGTCGCCTGAGCTATGGAACATTTTTCAAGGTCTTGTACTCTTGTTGGTGATAAACATGGAGCTTGAACTTGCATTATAGGTGCACAAGGTGCCTCTTCATATGGCCTCACTAATTTCCTGTTACAACTAGATCCACGACGATTTTATGTTCCAAATCTTGGAATGAATCTCAACTGATTTTTTTTTTCTTGGATGACTCACTTTTACCATCACTTTCTCCCTTGACTTCACACTGAGGAATCAAACTTATGAGTCACAGTATGAAGTTATAGGAGAAAGTGATAGAAAAAAGGTTAAGAAAAGATACAGGGATGACTGAGAATCAATTTGGTTTCATGCCTGGTAGGTCAATCATGGAAGCTATTTACCTTTTGCGATGTGTAATTGAATGTTTTAGGATAGAGAAAAAGAATTTACATATGGTTTTTGTCGACCTGGAAAAGGCGTATGATTCTGTTCCAAGAGAAGTGATTTGTAAAAATTTAGAAAAGAAGGGAGTGACGAGTAGGTATATCGAGATTCTGAAAGACATATATGAAGAAGCTGCTACATGTGTGCGAACCCATATTAGTAATACGATTGTTTTTCCTATTAAAGTGGGTTTACACCAAGGATCAGCTTTGAGCCTATACCTTTTCGCCATAGTAATCAACGATTTCATTAGACATATACAAGATGAAGTACCATGGTGTTTATTTTTCGCTGATGATATTATTCTGGTGGACGATACGAAAGAAGGGGTGAATGAAAAACTTGAGACTTGGAGGAAGGCGTTGGAAAGTAAGGAGTTAAGGATCAATAGAAGCAAGATAGAATATATGGAATGTGTCTTTAATGAGAGTAGTCAAACAAATAGTGAAAATATATTGTTGGAAATAGAGTCCCTTCCTAAAACGGATTCTTTCAAATATTTAGGTTTGATGCTACATAAGAATGGAGGAATTGATGCAGATATTGATCATAGGATTAAAACAGGTTGGCTGAAATGGAAGGGCGCTTCAAGGGTGCTATGTGATCCTAAAATACCTACCAAGTCAAAAAGAAAGTTTTACAAGACAACTATTCGACCAATGATGTTGTATGGGTCAGAATGTTGGGCAATTAAGTGGCAGCATGTACAGAAGATGAGTGTGAACGAGATAAAAATATTAAGGTGGATGTGTGGACATACAAGAATAGATAGGATACGAAATGAAGTTATCAGATAGAACGTGGGTGTGGCTCCAATGGAAGATAAGATGAGGTAGTCACGACTAAGATGGTATTATCATGTGAAACATAGGCCAGTCACCGCTTCTCTTAGAAGATGTGAAGCTTGCGAGTTAGCACATGTCAAGAGAGGACGAGGGAGACCTAAAAAGACCATGAGAGAAACCTTGAAGTATGATATGGCGTGTCATAATCTTACAGAAGATGATGTGCATGATAGATTGGAATGATATCGTCGTATTCATATAGCCGATCCCACTTGATGGGATAAAGGCTTGATTTGTTATTGTTTTTACTCACTGCTGCCATCAAGTTGTTTATGTGTTGTACCAGATAGAACCGGAGAATCAGTCGGGTCTGATATGAGCTTTAAGATGTTAGCAGAGTTCAATATGAATGTTTAGCTTTTTAATCTGTTTTTCGCTCTGCTTTAAGATTACACTACTCTTCTTTTCAATGTCTGTGTGATGTTCTTTTAAATGTGTGTATTCCTTTTCTTGTTGGAGTATTATTGAAGGTTTTGATCATATCAGGATAGTATGTACAGGAGTATCACAGTTGCCATTTTGAAAGCGGTTTTTTTTTTTTTTTTTTTGAAGTGTTGTTTGATATCTTAGGGAAAAGGAGTTAATTGATTCGACGAACAATACAATATCTCTCTATAGTAGTGGCAGAGCTGTCATCATCGGAGTGGAGTCAGCTGTATGTCACGGGGTTAGAGTTTTGCAACCCGTGCGGCACTCAAGTTACTCACACCTTCACTCGAGTTCAGCCTAACTCG
>JAOVYX010001159.1:0-12903 GCA_035668315.1 Drosera spatulata | reverse complement strand
GAAGTTCAGTCATCGTCTCTCTCTGAGGACGAGTCTATTCCCATAAGGGCAACGATTTCTGGGACTAATCCTGAGCCGATTCCTGAAGTTGGTCCTTCAAGGCCTGCCCCAAACGAAGTCGGGCAGACCCTAGGCATCCAAATGAGTGTGCCACCTCCCATACTGTCACCTCGGCCCTTCTCCTCTCGGATGCCTACCGAGTCGGGGAACTCTTCGAGTTCTACCTCCCTCGGAGGAAACATAGAGTCCTTTCCTCTTTTGTCCCCGAGTTCCTCCCCTTCTACACCGACACTCTGAATGGGGGGTTTCGATTCCCCATCCATCTCTTCATAGAGTCTATCTTCCGCTTTATGGATCTTCCCCCTTTTCAGTTCACACCCAATGTGGTGTGGCAGATCACCATATTCTACCTCGCTGTCCTCAAGGTCGGGGTCCCTGAGTCGGCTCTTTTTTAATTTTTTCCACGTTAGTCAACATAGGACCGGATGGCTGAGTCTAGCCTTCTTCCCTTACCTTAAGCTCGTGAAGAAAATTTCTGATGAGCATAAGGGGTGGAAGTCCAGGTTCCTATTGGCGGATCGCAAGGACAGGCTTGCCTGGTCCTTCCGAAGTCGGTGGGTTGAAAACCCAAATATCAAGGCCTTGAAGAGGCCCGAGATGACTAACACCATGACGGAGGCTTACATCCTCCTGATGGAGTAGAAGAAGACCCCGGAGGGGAAGGAGATGTTCCTTTGCGGGGACATTCTGACAGAGGAGGAGCTGGTGAACCACGGCTTCGATGGGTCCCATTCTTATTGTCCTTTTTCTCTTTCTTCTTTCGAACTTGAGACAATTTCTGACCGACCTCTTCCTTCTTTGTTTTGCAGCTCCCGGGAAGATGGTTTCGATTGCTGAACTGATGGCGAAGAGGGCGGCCAAGCGTCCAGCTCCCGAGCCGGCCCCTCAAGCTCCCTCCGTTACTGAGCCGGAGGCCCGAGTTGAGGAGGCTCGAGCTGAGGTCGGCGCTGAGCCGAGAGATGACTGCCGGAGGAGCTGCTGGCATGAGGACTAAATGTTTCAAGAGGACGGCGCAATGGTCCTCGACGGGGGACATTCCTGAGTCCTCAGCTGAGGAGGGAACTCGGGAACCGTCTGAGGAGGTTCTCGAGGGGTCTCCACTAAACTCCCGTCCTCCCACTGGTGATGCTCCGATGTCGGTGGTCGGCATGTCTGAGGGGGAGATCTACCAGATGATGGGGGTCAATACTACCTCCATTGAGCCCCTCGAGGGAATCATCGAGACCACCTCCTTTCCCCCCGCACCTTGCTACCGACCTTATTGGTACTGCACGCCGAGAACCTCCTGCCATGCTCCCAACTTCAATGCTCAGAAGGCCATGCTCAGCATGGTCCTTCCCAAGGATAGGGAGGAGTATGCTAAGTAAGGTCGGGTGGATTTTGCTCGACAGACTTATAATCATCTTTTTCGGGTAAGTGCCTTGTCTTTGTCCCTCTCTTTTATTTTTCGGACTTCCTGAGTATTAACCTGGACTCGTCGGTCTTTGTAAACGGTGTCCTGATGTAGCGAGTTGGCCCACTACTGGAAGGTGTCCGCCACGACGGCCAACCAGATGAGGGCTGAGCTCCGAGCCTCCAAGTCGGCGAAGGCGGAGGCCGAGTCCCAACTTGCTGCTGCCCAGCTAAGGGTGGCTGGTCAAGAAAAGACAATCAACGAGTTGACAACGGCCCTTTCTCCCCGAGACGACGAGATCAAGGGCCTCGGGGTGAAGGTGGCGGAGCTGGACAAAGGCTATCATGACCTTGACGAAATGCTGAAGTCGGCCAAGATCGGCTTCCGTGTTGAAAAGAAGGAAATCAAGGCCAAGTGTACCGAGAAGGGCTTCAACTTGGGCTGTGAGGTGGCCTTCAAGGAGATTTTCGAATTTGAGGGGGCCAACCTCGCGGCTTCGAGGGAGAAGAAGCTCTTGTTCGAGCTACCCTTCACGAGCTCATCTCTTGCCCGAACAGGTGGGTGGAGAAAGGGCGCGTCTTAACGGAAGGGGAGAAGCAGGCCTGGGAAGCGGCCGAGAAGGAGAGAGAGATGGCTGAAGTCTCCTCGGACGAAGACGAAGCCGACGCCTTTGGGCCGCCTGAGCAGAACTAATTGCAGCTTAGAGTTTAGGAACTCGGACCCAAGGGTCTGTCCCGAGGTCTGACCCTTTGCACCCTTTGTTTTAATTTAGGCACTCAGACTTCAGGGGTTGTCCCGGTGTCCGACCTTTTTGTACTCTTTTCAATCAATGAATTGGCTTTTTCCCGACTTGGTGTACCTTTTGTTCCTTCTATCAAGTTTTGTTGAATTTTTAGCAGTGTTTTAGGACAAACCATTGAATACCGACTTGACTTTAGTGAACCAAAAAGATTACAAGTTACATGCCGGGTTACATGACTTCTTCAGAGTCTAATCCTGACTTTATACGCTTCCCGACTAGGGTTCCCTTTAGTAATTCTGCTGGCCTTCTAAGCTTCCCGAGTTGGGTTTCCTTTGTGGCAAATTCCCTGGCTTTCTAGGCTTTTCGAGTTGGGTTCCCTTTATAGCCAATTATGGGTAGTATCATTTGAGGTCATTCCCGTTGAAGATCCTCGGTAGTGGGTGTCCATTGAGTCTGGAGATCTTGTATGCCCCCCGAGCTAACACAGCGCTAACTTGGTAAGGTCCTACTTGTTGGCGAGTTTTTCTCCAACTTGGCAAACTTCAAACTCGGCCCTTCTGAGCACCAAGTTTTTGAGTTCGAGGCACCTCTTCCGAACTCCTTTGTTGAAGTACCGAGATACCTTTTGTTGATAAGCTCGGGTTTTGATCAATGCGGCTTTCCTTTTCTTTCTTATGAGGTTAAGCTCCTCCCTTATTAGGTGCGGGTTCCTTTCAAATAGGAAACCCATCACTATTGGGCTCGGATGCTCGATCTCAACGGGGACCACCGCTTCCACCCCGAAGGCTAAGGCTTACGGGGATTCTCCCGTGGACCTTTTGGGGTTGTTTTGTACGCCCATAGGGCTCTTGAGAGTTCCTTGACCTATCTTATTTTCGTTTCGGTTAGTCTTCTAGACAAAGTCTTCTTTATTTCTTTGTTGACGGCCTCAACCTGGCCATTTGATTGTGGGTGTTTGACTGAGGCAAACTTCTGCACGATACCGTGCTTCGAACAGAACTCTGGGAAGCTTTTGCCAGTGAACTGGGTTCCATTGTCTAAGATCAGAACTCGGGACACCCCGAAAAGGTGGACCACTGACCTCCAAATGAAGTCTGCTGCTGCTCGGTTTGTTATCTTCGATATCGTCTCGGCTTCGGCTCACTTCGTGAAGTATTCCATAACCATAGTTACAAATTTCCTCTGTCCCGTCGCCAGGGGGAAAGAACCCAAGATGTCGATTCCCCACTGCTCAAACGGTCACGGGGCTTCTATTGTAGTGAGCTCGGAGGCGGGAGCCTGGATGAGGTCGACGGTTCGTTGACATCAGTCGTAGTGTTTCACTAGCTCGACAGACTTTGTGCATAGAGTTGGCTAATAGTACCCTTGTCTTAGGCATTTGTGTGCTAGGGTTCGGATTCCATGGTGGTTTCCGCAGTCTCCTCCGTGTAGCTGAGCCAATATGGCCAAGCCTTCTTCTCTGGCTACGCATTTGAGAAGAGGTGAAGAGTACGCTATCTTGTATACGTCGTCGCCTATCATTGCGAACTCGGGAGCCTTTTGTCTGACTTTGAGGGCAGTCTTCGGGTCCTCAGGAAGGGGATGTAGGCCCGAATATCATCCATCCAAGATGGGCTTACGTCTAAGGGGAGCGCCTCCCACCTCGGGGATGGTTCTGTCCTTTTCTCCTGTTTGGACACAGCGGCTGAGACGGTCGCCACCATATTTGCCCCCCGGGGAATTTGCTGCACTTGGAGTGTATTCGAGTGCAGGAAGTTCCCGAGACAGTCTCTGAGCTGCTTTCCAGTATCCCTTTATAGCCTTCCCAACTTCACATAGGCCATTCATTTGTTCGACCGCGAGCTTGGAGTCGATATAGGCCTCCACTACCGAGGCGTCCAGATGTCTGACCAACTGAAGTCCCGAGATGAGGGCTTCGTATTTCGCCGAGTTATTGGTGACGATGAACTGGAGTTCGATTGCACAAGGTAACTCCCATCCCATGGGAGTGATCAGGAGTACCCCTGCTCCTGTCCCCCTTGCATTCAATGATCCGTCGGTGTAGATCTTCCATTGCTTGCCTTTCTCAAAATAGTCTTCCCGAGTTGAAGAGGTCGGGCCATCGAAAAACCGGCACTCTACTAGGAAAAAGGCCAAGGCTTGTGCCTTGATTGTGATTTTTGGTTTGTAACACAAATTATACTCACTCAACTCGACCGACCACTTGATTAATCTTTCGGATAGTTCTGGTTTGTATAAGACTTGCCTTAAAGGTTGGTCGGTTACTATTACAATGGGGTGTGCCTCAAAGTAGGGTCTTGACGTACTCACTAGGGCCAGCTTTTCTATCTGGGGGTACCTAGTCTCAGCATCATGTAACATTTTACTTATAAAATAGACTGCTATTTGTTTGCTCCCTTCCTCTTTGAGCAGGACTGTCGAGACAACGTCGTCTAAAGCGACAAGGTAGACCAGCAGCTCTTTCCCGACCTTCGGTTTAGATAGGAGGGGCATCTCCCCAAGGTAACCTTTGAGCTTTTTGAAAGCCTTCTGACAAGTCGGGGCCCACTCTAATCCTGGGTTGGCACCTCTCAGCGCTTTGAAGAAGGGCAAGGTCCTTTCCGAGCCTCGGGAGATGAATCTCCCAAGATGGCTTGGACTTCCATTTTGGTGCGTGGACTTCCTGTCAGCTAGGCTCCCTGTCAGCTTCTGGACTTCCTTTTTGGTGCGTGGGGGTTGCATATCCAGGATGGCTTGGACCTTTGCTGGGTTGGCCTCAATACCTCGACTTGTGATCATATACCCTAGGAATTTTCCCGACTTCACTCCAAAGGTGCACTTCGCCGGGTTGAGGCGTATGTTGCAGTTCCTGAGGACTTGGAATATCTTCCCTAAGTCGGCAGTGTGGGTTGCCGACTTCAAGGACTTGGCCAACATGTCGTCTACATACACTTCCATCGTCTTTCTCAGCAGCAGCTTGAAGGCCTCATTTGCCAATCTCTGATAGGTAGCCCCGGCGTTCCTGAGTCTAAATGGCATGATCCTGTAGCAATAGGTCCTACCCTCAATGATAAAGGAAGTCTTGATCCTGTCTTCGGGCACCATTTGGATCTGGTTGTAGTCAGAGAACGCGTCCATGAAAGACAAAAGCTCGTATCCGAAGGTGGTGTCCACTAGTTGGTCAATTCGGGGCAGAGGGTAGAAGTCTTTTGGGCAAGCCTTATTGAGGTCCGTAAAATCGACGCACATCCTCCACTTCCCGTTCACCTTCCTCACCATGACCACATTTGCCAACCAATCGAGGTGCGAGACCTCCTTGATGAAGTCAGCGCCGAAGAGTTTGCTCACCTCCTCGGCAATGGCCTGATTCCTCTCAGGCGCGAAGTTTCTTTTCTTTTGTTTGACAGGTCGGGCCTTTGGGTCAACCAAGAGTCGGTGCACTATGATGTTTGGGTCGATTCCAGGCATGTCCTCGGGTCCCAAGGCGAAGACGTCCGAGTTGCTTTTTAGGAACTGGATCAATTCCCCTAGGGCCGACTCCTTCAACTCGGCCCCAATGCGAACAGTTCGACTCGCATTCCCTTCTTCCAAGGGGACAACATCCACTGCCTCCACCAGTTCTGGGCCCTCCACTCGGTCCCGGGGGTCGAGGTACATAGGGAAGATTTCCTGCCCCGCTTTTTGCTTGAGTGTGACGTTGTAACAGCATCGGGACTCTTTTTTGCTTCCTTTCATCTTGCCTTCTTCGTTTGGTGTCGGGAACTTGAGGCTAAGGTAGCATGAAGCTATGACTACCCTCATGTCCATCAGGGTTGGTCTCCCTATTATCCCGTTGTATGCCGAGGGGAGGTCTACCATCAGAAAGTCAGTAACTCGGGTCACTGTCCTGTCGATACCCTCGTTCCCAAGGACTACCGGGAGAGATACATACCCTTTAGGAAACACGGAGTTCTCAATGAATCCAACCAGGGGAGTTTTGAAAGGTTTCAAGTCCTTGTCATCTAGCCCCATCTTCTTGAAGGCGGAGTACTACAGGATATCGGCAGAGGAGCCACTGTCCACCAATATCCTATCCACGTCAAATTCCCCGATGTGGAGGGTCAGGACTAGAGCATCGTCACGAGGAAAAGTGACCCCTGACTCGTCCTCCTGGTGAAAACCGACTTCGGGGTCCTCCCTGTCCCTTTTTCTCTTGTGTCCTGAGCCCGCGAAGATACTGAGCTCGGAAAGGATAGGACGGTGCTCAGACGGGGAAGGTGTGAATCCTCGATGTTTGTTTTGGTCCGTTCTTCTTATGTAGTGGAGAGCGGGTCCTTTCTCGAGGTCTTTTTTACGACCTCTCTCGAGGTCGGGACTGGTCCTTCATAAACCTTTTCAGGGCTCCCTTCCTAATCAACTCTTCTATGGCGTCCATGAGGTGACGACACTCTTCCGTATCGTGTCCGTGATCTTTATGATACAGACAGTAGCGGGAGGTGTCTCGGTTGCCTCCTCGGGAACGTTGCTTTTTCGGGTAAGTTTGGAGGAGGTTCTCTTCCCGAGCCGCCATGAGTACCTCGGCTCGGGGGGCATTAAGCGGTGTATGCCAGGGATATGTGGAACCTTTCTTCCATTTCTTCTCCTTCTTCCCTTCCCAACCTGAGGAGGGCATCCTTTCTCCAAGTCTGGAATGGACAGAGCCCCGGTCTTCCGAGCTGGACTCTCCCTTCGTCAGGCCTCTGAAGCGGTCCTGGACAGCCATTTCGGCTTCTGCAGATAAATATTGGCTGACTTTTACCAAAAGGGTGGTATACGTCCATGGGCGTTTCAGACTGAGGTCATATACCAGGCTCCGGTTCTCCAGTCCTCGGATCAGGGCTCGACAGATGTTGGAGTCCTCTGCCTTCTCGACAGATCTCAGAGTTGAACGTCTGAACATAGCTCCTCAGGCTTTCACCCGGTCTTTACTTCACCTCATAGAGGTGTTCAGAGGAGAACTGGATCCTTCGGCTGTTGATGAACTTGGCACGAACGCGTTAGCCAGGGCCTCGAACGATCCGATGGATCCCGACGGGAGCCCATTGAACCAGACCCGAGTTGGTCCCTTGAACGAGGTCGGGAAGGCCTTACAGATGATGTAATCCGACGTCCCGCACAGGCTCATAGAAGTCCAGAAGGTCTGGACGTGATCGATGGCCCCTGTACCGTCATAAGATTCCGTCTCGGGCATCTTGAACTTGTCATGCGGGACCTCCCTGTTGATCTCGAGAGTGAAAGGCATCTCCATCTTGAATCGGACTTCATGCTTCGGGTCTCGAGGAGTCTCTTTGGTTATTTTAAAGAGCTCCTCGACCTTTCCTTCAGCTCTAGGGTAAGGTCTGGAGTTACCTCTACCCTTTTCAACTCTTCTTGAGGACGGTTCCCGGCCGACCTTGAGTTCAGGAGACTTCTTAGGTCCTCCGCAGGGGTGATTGAGTAGGAATAAGTGTGTGTGGACTCCCCCTGTCCCCCTTGTGGAGCCTTGTGTCTGTTCAGGTGATGCCTGAGTCGGCTTGGGGTACCATCTTGTGCTGGTCCCGAAGAGGGGGTACCAACTAGGGCTGAACACTAGGTCCTGCCTCGACTTGAGGCGGGGGCAGCCTTTGGTTCAGCAAGTTGGTCAACATCCTCATGATAGCTGTGGTGCGCTCCTCCATCTAAAGTCGAAGCTGGTTGAACATCTCAATGGTCACTGCTGTGCTTTCTTTAGGTCCTGTTTGAGGGACGGGGAGTCGGGACGACCTTTGCTAGTCGTCGATGCGGGTTTGTTGTCTCTGACCTCGAGTACTCTGGCGACTTCGCGTCATCGGACCTGGCTCCATGGTGGGGGCAAAACTGTTTGTGCCGAAGTCGGGAATGATGGGCCCAAGTTCAAAAGTTGGGCCTGAGCTCCTTGGGTCCAGTCTGGGGGTCTGCTGGATCGATTAATTTGGGCCTGATCCAGATGCAAAAACCTACGCGAACCAGAAATAATAAACTCGGTTAGTCGGCTTCGATGTCTAAGTCAGTATTTGTCCGAAGACAGCTTTAGTGATTGAAATAACAGAGTTTTGGTCCAAGGAGAGCTTATCTTTGTGGGTAATAAATGAGGGTATTTATAGGATACTTTTCATCTTTTATATGGTGGACACTTGTCATCACCTTAAAAGGTGTGAGACTTAACCATCCATGGAATGACACTTGTCTTTTTCTAATAGACTCTTGACTTAATGATGTTAGGTTTTTTGTTGAACTATTAGCCCATAGGTTCTCCACATGTTAAAGCACCAACAGTTACAGTATTTGTCTCCTTGGGTACCGTAGTTTTTTAATGGCGTCAATTAGTTTGTATATAATATTTGGTCGAAAAAAACCTTGTACATGACCATCCAACCATCGTATACCAAAAGCAAAATACTATATACAGCAGCGGGTACATGGCTACTGCAGCAACTCCGACACGCCGTACCAAAAAAAGTCCGAATGTCTTTACTTTGTTCATTTCTTTGTGCTTGAGTGAGCCTATAATTTATGGTGCTATAAGTTGGACCAAGTCGAGCTACCCCTTATGCTGGGTTTGGAAAAGATCTTTTTATAACCTGTACGGTGAGATGCTGTTTCTTAACCTGTGACCCTAACACTCTTGACTTATGATTAAGGAGACTGACTTGTGCATTGTGTGTTAAATAGGACAAGTTTATTTTTTGTCAAGAGTTTCAGGCGTGTCGCTATAAACTAGAGATACTCTTGCATGTGCATTATCATCTCACTCTTATTACTTTCCTAGATAATATAGGCGAGAAAGAAGATAATGAATATCACATTGCAACAAACTAAAGAAAGCAGCATTCCAACAGATCTTACGGTTGTTTACAGTGGCAAATAATGCTTGGTTTTCGGTAGGTTTTCACAGTGGCAAGTAATTTCTCCAACTCATTTTTTCTCGTCACCTTGACTTTTCTTCCCATACCTTCTAGCTAGTGTATAAGTGTAAAGCCCCAAGATTATCTGTCCAATACCTGCTTGACACGTGGCGTTATCATCGCTCCAAAGTCCATTCGAAACAAGACGACAAGATTACAAGGGGTTTAAGTACCAGAAACATAGAGAACTAACATGAAATGTCCAACTTACATTGTCTTTTATTACATGAAAATCAAATGTCCAGAAATGTAAATGAAACGTTACAATAATCCAAATCAATCAACATCGCTTTGTGAATCGATCTATTCCACGATCCTTTATTACCTGAAACAAATATGTAATCGTGAGCTCGAAAGCCCAGTAACATAGGATACATGTCCATTTGAGGGTCCGACATGCTTATTATATCATATGTTTTCCATGCACAAACAAGATGTAATTCAAACAATACCGAGCAATCATTGCCAAATAAAAGAATATAAATACTTATATTTATATACGTAAAGAATAGTAATAATAATAATAATTCAAGTTGATCGGGTTAAACCTTGTTACACAACCCTTAGTCTTTATTAAACCTTTTAGGGCTTTTCATGTATTATATATCATATCGTGTTAATTTTCGTGATTTTTATAAGTTGATGACGTGGGAGGAGTTACCACAGGAATTAAATGTGGTTATGTAGTTTGGCCGTACTAGGAACAATTAAACAGACTTTATGGTCTCTGCAGTTCACCCAGGACGGTTAATTTTAACCAAACACGGCCATCACTTAATGCCGTTGCGTGCACGTTAAAGGGTTAATTAGACTCTCCCTAACTAATCACGTAACCGTAACTCCCTCAGTTATTGATAATTTCAGGAATTACTTCATAATCAGGATTCAGGTTTCTCAGGCATGTAACATGAAATTAATTACATTGATTCCATGTATAGTAGGTGACTACCATGACATTATTATTCAAGCATGTAACATGAAATTAACATTATTAATTTCCTGTATAGAAGACGACTACCATGACGTCAGAAATCATATTTAATTTTATTCAGGGTCACCTAAAAACAATGATTCCTCACATGTTATTCAATTCAAGAAATTTTGTAACATTTCATAACTTAATTTCGTTACAAAACATAATTGTTAGCATACAAGAGTCACCCAACAAGAACAAGCAGAAGGGACATGTATTTAGAGATTTTTATAATAATCTATAAATATTCTACATTTTTCATCGTTACCATTATATATGTGAATTATTTCATATTGGTCAAACAAGCATTTTATCACGCGAATTATTCAAAAAAAGCAAGAGAATATTTAATATCAGACAGGCAGACAGTCCTAAAAACACCCAAATTTTTATTTTAATTTAACCTTGTAATCTAGACGTTCACACAATTAATTCATAGACGCGTATTTATTAAATATAAGATAACGATGTGTGTTACCTTGTTATGACTAAAATCGAAATAATTCCAAAGTCAACGCGCACTCAATTTTGCTCCTGCGTAACGTTCGTACCTACAATAAAATAAATAATACAAACATCCTCGTAACACATTAAAGCGTTAAATGTAATATATTGTGTACGCATAAGTGTACACAGCTCCTAATGTGTCTAGATTAAATCCTCTTTCCCCCTTTTCCATTGAACACAAACAGGGAGTCGAGCTCGTGAATTTCAGGCGGGCGGGGCGAAGGACGCTGACGATGGCCGGATCCGGGTCGTTGGTGGTCGGAGCTTGCTCCGGCGAGACTGGGCGAGGCCAAGCAGGAGCTCAGGGTTGATGACGAGTGGCGACGAGGCTGTTTTCCAGCCTTGAAGGCGGTGGTGAAGGCGAGGCCGTGTTGGGGGCGGCCGGATCGATCGGGAAAAGGGCGGGGAATATTGGGCGTGAGTCGGGGAAGAGCGGGGAAGGCCGTCCGTGCACGGGGCTGCTCCGACGAGAGGCGGCGTGGACGTATTCCGTCTTGACAGCGGCGGCGCAGGTGTGGTCGGCGTCGGGGTGGCCGGATTTTGTCATTTTTTGTTGTTTTCGACGTCGAGGATGGTTGACAGGGACGGGGTGCTGCCGGATTTTGTCGGGGATAAACGTTCCATGGATCTTGTCATACGAGACGAAAACAAAGACGAAGACGAAGCACTTATCCTTTTCTCTGTCTCTATTCTCAACTGGAATGCTCATGTTTTTGATGTGAAACTAACGTGGAGCGAAATAAGTATATAGACAGGTTGTTGAGATATTTACGGAAGTAGATAACGGGTTGCTGAGGATTTAAATGTCTCAAGTTAATCCAATCGTTTCAAAGATATCCCTAAGATCCTCTTACGTAAATTTAAACCCGCAATATCTCGTGAAAATAATAGCGACCCAATAACGCGAGACGGTTAGATATATTTATAATTATCCAAAAAATTTCAGGGATATTACAATAAGCCTATTTCTTTTCATGGAGTTTGTGCAAATTTTAGCTTGAGAAATTGTCACGGCCTAGTAATGTCATCTCTTCCTACTAATATTAGTTCCAAAAATAGATTTTTGTTTTTTTACTGAATTACGATACAGCAATCTGTTAGTTGGTTTCCCCTCCTCAAATTCTCAAGAGCCTCAAAATGAAGTTTCTGTGGTGTATTCTCAGGTTGTTAGCTTCATTCTCGAGAAGTATAAGTTGTGTTCCTCCCCAACCCTTAAACTTTCACGGCAAGAATGTTCATCCGTAACTCACTGACAGGGGATACATTCATCCTCACTGATCAGGCTATGATGCCTTTAGGTTATAGCGTAACCGATTTCTTGTTTTTAATCTTCGTTAGCCATAAAGCAACTCTTTTCGTTCACTGTGTAGTTAGTGATTCAATGTCTCATGAGGACATCAGGATACCATCTCAAGAATTTAAGATCGTATACATCCCACTCCCAGTACTTTGTATTTGACGGTATTCTGTGGGTTTGTTGTTTTGATTTACTTTGCTTGTGTAGCTCGATCTTTGTTTTGATTGCTCTTGTGTATCTTTGACTTCTTAGATATTCTTTTCGTTGTGCTATAGGTATCTCGCAAAGCAGTCTCTTGAAAAGAAGGGCCATGACCAAGCAAAAGATGAATTGCTAGGTCTAGACATCCCAACTAGTGGTGTAGCTCCATATTAGCATACCTCGGAATCCAGTTGATAGATTGATGCTTCTGTCAGCTATTTTTTCAGATTCGAAGCCATGACCATCAGGTATATGTGTCTCGCATGCAAGGATTTCTTCATGAAAAATGAGCATACCGAAACAAAGCAACATACCCACATAATCTCGTAAAATATAGGGTACAATAGGGGCAAAATGTCCGCATTCATACCAGCTATTTTATGATGTTATTAGAAAATGTTGAATCCCTGATCTCATGGTTGGAGGAGAATCGGCTTACCATTGAGTGGACCTCTTGACAGAGAAAGTTTTCAAGGCATAGAGATATATAAAAAGCTGGTGTTGCATTAGTAGAAAGGAGTATTTATTGGAAGGTGATCTCCACCGTAAGACAAACAATGTGCAATGATGAAATCAAATATAATTACATGTTAAAGAAACACTTGCAGAGCGTGTTATTTATTTGGAGAGGCTGGTGAAATCTTTAAAAAGGATAGTGAAACAAGAAATGGATATGTGTCAAGGGAGGAGAAACATGCAGAGACTCATGAACAATGGGGAACCATTGAAAGCAAGAGGTCCAGTGAAGGAGGAGATCAAATTGAGATCTGGGAAGGATGATGCAGTTTGGGATGCAGTCTAGGATACAGTTTATGATGATATTGGGGGGAG
>JAOVYX010001158.1:0-12903 GCA_035668315.1 Drosera spatulata | reverse complement strand
TTGGGCTAGGAGCTCAGCATTTTTCTTGGTGAGTGAGTCCACCATCTCAGAGAGAAGTTTAACCTTCTCCTCTGATTTATTGAATTTGTTGTCTACCATAATTAATTGACCTTCTAGGTCATTAATTTTTTGATAGGCAAGGTTGTAATTCTCTTTGATATTTACAATCCACTCAATATTTTCTTTATTCTCTCTTGAGAGAGCAATAAAACTTTTTGAGGTCTCTTGAAGAGCCTCTTTTAGTTCCTCAGGTGAGGCATCAAAGTCGAAGAGATCAAATACCTTCTTGCTGTCATCAGACTTGTCCATGAGGCACAATTGAGTATTGGAAATCATTTCTTCGTCATCTGAATCTGAGTCACTCCAAGTCTTCGTAGTATAGGCTCTTGTCTTCTTCTTTTTGTTGAAGGTTGCTTTTGGATCCTTCTTCTTCTTGTGTGCAGACGACTCCTGTGGCGGTCGTCTGTACTGTGTAGCAAAGTACCCTGGTTTGCCACAGTTGTAGCAGATAGAGATGTCTGCTATGGATATTGTCCTATGATCAGTGCTTTTTGCAGATCCAGAGACTTACCATTCCATGCATCCACTTGGGCTAGGAGCTCAGCATTTTTCTTGGTGAGTGAGTCCGCCATTTCAGAGAGAAGTTTAACCTTCTCCTCTGATTCATTGAATTTATTGTCTACCATAATTAATTGACCTTCTAGGTCATTAATTTTTTGATAGGCAAGGTTGTAATTCTCTTTGATATTTACAATCAACTCAATATTTTCTTTATTCTCTCTTGAGAGAGCAATAAAACTTTTTGAGGTCTCTTAAAGTGCCTCTTTTACTTCCTCAGGTGAGGCATCAAAGTCGGAGAGATCAAATACCTTCTTGCTGTCATCAGACTTGGCCATGAGGCACAATTGAGTATTGGAGATCGTTTCTTCATCATCTGAATGAGTGTCACTCCAAGTTTTCGCAGCATAGGCTCTTGTCTTCTTCTTTTTATTGAAGGTTGCTTTTGGATCCTTCTTCTTCTTGTGTGCAGACGACTCCTGTGGCGGCCGTCTGCACTGTGCAGCAAAGTACCCTGGTTTGCTACAGTTGTAGCAGACATCTCTGTCTGCTTCCTTTGTTTTGCTGGCACTTAGTTTCTTCAGGTTTTTCTTCTTGAAGAGCTTTTTGAATTTTCTTCCCATGAGTGCAAGCTCTTCAGTCATGCTTTCACCGCTCGCAGACGAGGTGCTGCAACTCTCCTCGTCTGCCATAGACTTTAAGATCTTCTTCTGTGCTTTGAATGCCAGATTCTTCTTTCTAACTTCATCAATCTGCCTCTTCTACTCCACCTCCAGATTGTATATGTGCAGTACGCCATAGAGTTATGCCAATGACATCTTGGCAAGGTCTCTCGCCTCTATGATGGCGGTTGTCTTGGTCCCCCAGGCCTCTCCAAGAGATCTCATAAACTTAAGGCTCACCTCCTTGTTATCGAAGATTTTGCCTAAAGTTTTGAGATCGTTGATGAGAACATTGAATCTTTTATAAAAGCTTGTAAGATTCTCATCAGCTCTCATTGAGACCCAGTCATACTGCTGCATGAGGACTTTCTTCTTATTTTCTCGGATCTCATTCGTGCCCTCATTCCTCTACAGTAGAGCTTCTCATGCCTCTGCTGTGGTGGTGTGTACAACGATTTCAAACATGTCATCATCAAGAGCCTTTTAGATCTGATTTTTGGCTCTTCTATCCACCAACACTAGATCTCAGTCGTCTCTTATTCATAAAGACTTGAACTTGTCAACTTCTTCGGTGGAATTCATTGGATCTGACATTTTTGGAACATGAGGCCCATCTGTGATAATGTCATACATCCTTTCATCAATTGAGTCCAGATGAGCCAGCATTCTGAGTTTCCAATGGTTGAACTTGTCAAAGGAGCAGGAAGATGGCTCTCCACTATTTGGACACTTTGGTAGTTTAGAAGAAGCCATGGTTGAATCTTCACAATAATAAACTGTTAGTAACTTCTTTGCAGACTAATAAAAAATATGACCTTTTCTTTCCAATAATTGTTAAGTCTGAAAAGATAGGCTTTGATACCAATTGAAAGTTCCAGAAATAACCTAGAGAGGGGGGGAGGGGTGCATAGGTTATCTTAAAAATTTTATCAGGCAGCACAACAAAGGTATTGGTTAGACTGTACTACCTGAGTCTGCTGCAGTTAGCGAAAGTTCTGCAGTTAAGACTTTATCTTTGAAAATCTTGTCTCTTTGGACCTTTTGAGATTCAGCTAACAGTTTAAAAATAAAAAAACAGTGCAAAAATATAAATGACACAGGATTTATACTGGTTCAGACACCTACTACCAACAAGTAACAGGAGCTTAGTCCAGTCTTCCCTTGATGACCAGTGTAGCCAAGCCAAGAGGATGTTCACTATCTACTTGTTTTTGGCTTATAAGAGAAACCCCTTCTTGCTAAAGGATGAAGAACCTAGACCTTACAGTGCCTTTGCTGCAGTTGTGTTTTTCACTTGCGGACTAGTGAACATTCTTAAGAGATCCTGAATCTTCAATTTAGATCGTGCACAGCGAGTCTCCAAGGCTTTTTCTTTCGTTGAAAGTTTTCAAATGATGTTCAAACTTTCTCAGACTCGTCCAACCTTTTCTCCTGTGCACTGTGTCTTCCCTTTTATAGGCTCAGGGAACCAGAACCCGTGACTGTACGATCTGATAGTGACAGCTTTGTCCTCTATTGCAGTAAATTGACCTGGCTTCACCTTTTCTGATCCTGTACACATCACCATTGCCTCAACTTCTCATTTTTTACCCCTTCCTTGTTCCTTTCCATTCCAGCATAACTTATACTGCATCCAGACTCATGTACCAGGTGTACTGCACGCTTCTGCTGCACGAGCTATGCTGCAAAGTCTTTATATCCAGCCTTTCTGCAACTTCACTTGCACCAAGTATTGCAGCCAGTCTGCTACAACTTAACTCCCACTCAACAGTTTCTAGACCTCATCTACTCAGCCTGCTAGTGTAGCCTCGTCTGCACCCAGCACTGCACTCAGTCTTCTTTAATTCAACTTGCATTCTTGCACTACGATATGGTTCACTTCACTTTACTGTTGGAACTAGCCTTGAACATCGCAATGGTCCTAGATCATGAGAACTCTGAGACACTTTTGTTATCGTATGTATCTGATCTTTAGCATGTAACTTTGTAGCCCCTTGTAGTCTGCATAGCCCTCGTCTGCATGCCTCTGCAGCACGACCTCTGGTCCTAGTCTGCAACTGCCTAACTAACTATTACAGCCTAAGTATCTATTACATACATAATTTCTCCTTAAGTTTTGTTCATCAATTTCTATACAAACGGAGGGATTGTACATTCTTATCAATTTATTCATTGTAAAGTGATAGGTTGATTGTGAGCATAAAATAATCACACGTCGTGCTATCCTCTTGATTTATCACTCAGATAATCAAGGGAAGAATGGAGTAAGGGATATTATCATATTTTAGCTATATACTCTAACTACTATAAAAACCTCTGTGATTTTACTTTGCTGCTTTCATTATATTTAATCCTACCACTAATCAATTTTAACCAACAGTAAGTTAAAAGAAACTAACGTTACTGCAGTAAGGTTTCGTATTACTGCAGTAAGTTAAAGAACAACTCTACTGTCCAACTAACCTTTATTAGTTTAACAGTAAAGCTTGAAAAGGGAGACTATTTAACACCCCCCTGCCCCCCTGTCACAGCAAGCTATCTCGAGACTTTCAGACTTATCTGACCCAAACCAATTGTTCTGTCTATAATTTCCATTGTTATAATTCAAACCATCAGACAGAGTACCTGCAAACTATCAAAACACTTCATTGCAAAAGTTAGTACCCCTTTAATTCATCAAATCCAGTAATATACTTTCAATGTGCGACTTCGATCCCTTTCAAATGGTGTGCGACTTCGATCACTCCCAAATAGTGCCTCGGATCTTCCATGCCCATCGAAATCCAAAATCATAATCCAAGATATAGAGCCGGAGGAACAAAACAATGCTCAATTGTTGGACAAATATTCTTTGCAAACTGATAATAACTATGAGACGATAGCAACTGCGAATTGATAGAAACAGTATACATAATGTCTCCTAGCAACTATGAGATGAGCATTGCCCTTTGAACAAAACATTTTGAGGCGATGGTAACTATGATTTCATAGAACCACACGATGATAACGATAAATCATAAGCCTTACCTTTGATTAATTTGTTGTCGAGAACAGCTTCTTTGAGGTCGACGATGACTGTGACAAAGGTGACAGTGGTGTTTAGGGGTGAAGTCAAGGCGGTGGTGTTTAGGGTAATGGAGAAGGGTGCGACAGTGGTGGTAAGGCGGCGGCGGCAACGGGGCAATGGTTACGGCGGTGTTTAGGGATGGGTTGGGAATTGATTTGATTTGGTAGGTTTTTTAATTTAATCTGATGCCGAGTGTAGAAGGAAATAAATAATAGAGATAAGGACAAATCACGTAAGACGTGTTTTTTTTTCCAAAAAAAGAACCGATTGATAGAAAAAGAAGAAGTTATGTATCATCTTTTTGTAATTAGTAAAGAAAAAGATAATTTCTAGGTAATTTTCACTTCTTTGAACCTATGTACTAGCAGTATACAAAGAAATAGTCCATCTCTTTATCGAGAGTGCCATCAAGTTGCAAGTGTTTCATTACTCTAGCTTGTACCAAATCCCTTCCTCCTCTCCATTGTTGTTAACATCGTTGTGGATGTCTTGAATTCCAACGAGGTAGAAGAAGTATTGGGGTGAGGTTATTCAACAAGATTTGATCCTTATTGGACTAACAAAGGTTACGTCCTTAATAGGTCTACTTGGTATAATAAGATAACGGTTTTGGGATAATTTAAGTGAGTTATAGTCATTCTATGATAATACTGATTATTTCTAGAGTACTTATTAGACGACTTTTAAATTGGTCTTTACTTATTCATTTACTTATCAAGTATGTGCAATTATTCATTTGTTCTTGTTTCGTTTTTCTTGCCATATCTTATGATAGTTTTGATATTATTTCTTTTGTTGTTTTTATCATGCATGTTTGCTTATGAGGACAACTAAGGTAAGACTATACATTTTGTCCTCTATAGACCTCGTTCATGACTGAATTATCCAGGTTGTTATTAATTATTGTATAGATGCTTTTGACTTATATAAGTATTTCTTGATTAGGTATAGTTACGTCCGGACTGAAAAAAGATGTGTTTTGAGTCAGCTCCATTCCACGTGATGATATTGTTCGTTTTGTTCTTGTCAAAATTGAATCCCAACGATGTAACGGATGTGTGGCATGTTAGGACCACATTTTGAGATGAATAGACAATAAAAAAGTATAAATTACCTATTATTTACACATTGGTGTAAAGCATTTTTTTTAATTATCAATTTTAGTGTGTTTTTAAATTTAAAAAGTCAAACTTCCCCATCTTATATTTTACCCTCTCTATTTATTTTAAAACAAAACCCTTATCTATTCATCTCAAACATCGCAGCCATCACCCACCTCCAACATCATCGTCGTTATTCACATCCAATACCAATGCCGTCATCCACATCCAATACCGGCACCATTCTTCTTCGCAATTAATTCCTTTCCCATCTTCGATTTGTGGGAATCCGAACTAGGGTTTCCAATTCTAGGAGTCGACGACGACGACATGGCGAGGCGACATGTGAGTGGAACAGTGCGCGTTTAGAACAGTGCACTGTTTGTGGATCCCATCTTACAAGCTTACAATTTTGGTTGAACAGTGCGTGTCTTTGTGATATAATCGAAAACATTGAATGCAAACAATGCGCATTGTATTTTCATATATGAGCACTATTTGTTCCCAAAATGACGATGACAGGTGATAGGCGTGGAAAAATGTAGTGGTGATGATAGACAACGGTGACTCTTGCTAGCAAAGATAAAAACTAGGGTTTAAGATGATGATAGTAATTTATAATAGATCGTAATTATTTATTTATTTATTTTTATATGTGAGCACTGTTTATTTCTAAAACAACGATGATAGGCATCTTCGACGAGAGACACCTGCGAACTGTTTGTTCCGAATATAAAAGTAATGACGACGACAGACGACAATGGCTCTTGGTAGTAGCGATAAGAACTAGGGTTTGAGATGATGATAGTAATTTATAAATGATTGTAATTATTTATTTTCTTATTTTAAGTGAGAGAAAATAATATTATAATTTGAATTTTAGAAGGAATTGGTAATTAAAATTTTGTACGATAATAATTAATGAAGTTAAAAAGTAATTACTCCCTTCGTCCCATAATTTTTATGATATTCACTTTAGGCATGCAAATTTATATTTATCTTTTTGTTTTTCTAATTCTAATTATAATTCTCAACCACATAATATTTATTTATTTATTTATTTATTTGAATTTATAACCACACAATATTTTTTAAAAATAAAAACATTATAAATAATTTTAGGATGAATCGAAATGACAAAAAAATTACATAACTTTTAAGACGGAGAAGTAGTTCATAATTCTCTCATTATAAAACTACTCCAATCCTTTTAAATGGAAAATATTACTCCCAGTAAAAGTTCACACCAAATGGCAAGCTATAGGTGCAATGCTAGTATATTTTTTAGTCCAAACAACCAAAATTAGACATGATTCAAAAATTTTGAACTCTGGTTCGAACACTCCGTCCCCCCTTCTCGCTTTTTCCCATCCTCTCCAACGGATACAACACCGCAGCTCACAGAGAAACAGAAACTTCGCCCAAATCTCACAAACAGTGCCACAATTCAAAACCCTAGCCCTAGACGTGATGAGCGACACCCTCCTCTTCGATTCCCTCAACGCCTCCGCGCCAGGTAATCCTTAATTCTCCATCTAATCGCTGAAACCTAGAACGTCATTCTAGGGTTTCGACTTTTGATTTGTAGTTCTTATCTCGTTTCTCGAAAAGCATACCTAATTGGGTAATTTCGAATTGGGGATTTGGGATTTGAGATTTGGGGGTTTAGGGGTTTGTGACTGGATTTGGTTGTTTCAGATGGGAATGCGGTGATGCTGATGCCGTCTGTGGGTGGTGCTGGGACGGAAGGGGTGCTGAAGGATGTGTCGAATCTTTCGCAGAAGCGGAGGCTTTCGAGTCCGAATGATAAGTATAGGCTTATCTTGTCGTATTCTGCTAATGAACAGATCAACATGCTTCTCAAGGTAAGTTCTTTTTTGTTTGTGGTGTTGTTGAGTGGGTTTGAGTGACTTGGTGGTTGTTTTTGATGGTGAGGGGGGTGGATTGGTAATCAAGCGGCTGCATTTGGCGTTCTGTTTCAGGAAAAAATGATTTTTATGAAGCAGATTGCAGATCGCAAGTATCCTTTTTTGTGATTTTACTCTGTAATTTAGTTATCAGAGCGTAAGGGTACGGCGATAAGGGTGCCTTACTTCGATGTGAACTGTGTTCATGCTGCTTTGCTTGTATGCTGTGATTGTGGATGCAATGAGGGATGTCTGTAAGTGAATAGAGTTATTGTATCTATTCCTTCGGATTGGAGTCTAATTTTAAGTATGCCTCTTCACATTCTTTATAGCACTGAAGAATCCCCGTTTGGAAGGATGAGACTCCTTAATATAGAAACTTGTGTACTTTCACGGTTTAATGGAAGTTTCGCAAACAAACCTGAAGACATATTGTGGAATGAGATTCAGATAGTTTTTTTTTTCTTTTCGTTTGATACAATCGCTTGAATGAGTTCTTGAGGTCCTATATATTTTTTTCCACGTTGTTTGCCATGACATTGGATTAAAGTAAACTGGTCGAGTTGAGTGGGATTGAATTGCAAAAGTTAAGGCTCAATTTGCTTGAGGTACAACAACAAAATCGGCTGCTTGCTCGAACAAACTCTCAGTTGTTAGCGGTTTGTACTCTCTCCCCTACCAATGTCTGTGAAACAGCTTTCTGTTCTCTCTTGTTTTGGATTTTGCTGAGAATGATCATGAATATCTAAACTTATGGTTTCTTGGTGGATTATTCATGCAGGAAATCAATGCAGACAGAGACAAGGTATTTGTTGTGCACTATTTTGCTTTTTGAGATATTGTTACATTGGTTCTGCTGGTTATAGTGGTTTGGTTCCCTTGAACTGATGTGTGATTCATCTTCAGCTAAGGGTACTTCGACATGAGCTTGCATGTGCCCGGGCCGTGGTAGCTGTTAAAGATTTCGAATTACAGGTTAACTTGTCAATCATGATGCTGTGTACGATATATCTAACTATTGAATTCATGGCCTTCTCTTTATTTCTTGACGATTATCACTCTGGCTATTGCAGGCGAAAAAGAAGGCAAAAATGCTTCCAAGATCTGCTGTGAAGGTGTGCTGCCCATGATCTTCTATGGTTTTCTCTTTACAGGGTTATGTTGGTCTAGTAATGATCACCCTTCAAATTTTCCTTACTGCTTGTGACAGATGCATAGTATGAAATCTGATAAGGCAGGGGATCCATCTCAAACAAACAACAATAACCATAAACCCTCTAATACGAGGGGGAAGCGGTTATCGATAGGTACTTCAGCTGCCTGGCCTTATATACGTGTTGTGTTTAGTTAGCTTGATCTTTACCCTTATCGTTGATCTTGGTGTTCATTAATTACTCACAGTTGGAATCACTTCCGCTGCCAAAGGTTTTGAGACAAAGGAAAATTCTGAAAACAGAAGGTCAATTTCCTTTGACGTGCAGCTCTTTAGTTCACCCTCACTACATTTAAGAATCTCCAGAGCCCGCAAACTGAATGCTTGCTTTTGCATTTGTTCAGGGTAAGCCTTAGAAGACAGTCTTCCACATTTGAAACTGGAGAGGTGGACTCTACTGATGATGCGATTGGAGCAAGTGAAGGTGTTACGGGCAAGGAGAAGTCAAAATGCAGAAGGTTCTTTTCTCTTTGGTTCACAATGCTGTATTTAAGATTCGTCATCAGTGTCTCAGTGCCATGTCAAGAAGCGTTGACGCAATGATATGCATCCGTTCCCCCTAACCATGTGTCCAAGGGTTTGACACCTCTAGAGGGAATCAAGATATAGTCTCCTCGTTATATTGTGATTGGGATAAGACTGTGTATATCGGGACCTCCCACCATCGTGCTCTTGTCTGGATTATTTGGATTTTCGCCTTTAATGAATTCTTTTCCAGATAACACATTTCATGCTTGTTTTGTTGAGAAATCGGATCGTCGGAACCACAGTATATCGAGAATTGTAACTTATAATAAAAGTAGAATATTACAAACTCGTACATTTAATAAAATAACTATACTCAAACCGTGTTTAGTACTCACAAATTACACCATATTTTATTTGGAAACACTCAAAACCAAACTACACTTAATTTCTAAAAGTGCAAAGCACTTTACTCCTAAAGTAAATTGTTCTCTGCTTGTTTCTACTCCTTGTTGTAGTGCATTTCTAGCAAAGGAGAGTAGCTCCTTTTATAGTAGAAGGGAAGAGCTAACTTTCTCCATGGAACCACTTTTAATCTTCAAAGAGGAAGGCTTCAAAGTTAGCTCCTATGAAACCAAGACTAGCACACCAAGGAAGATCAAAGAACATGAAAAGTAGATGAGAGTAGGAGATTGAATGTTCGACATGTTTTCCCATTTCTTCAGGCTTAGCCTTAGTAGGCAGTCTTCTCCATTTGAAACTGAAGGACCAGACTCTACTCAGGATGCCATCAAAGCTTTTGGATATGTTCCGACCAAGGAAAATACTTCATGTAGAAGGTATGTTTCTGTTTGATTCTCAATTTCATATTATTGAAGGCAGACTACAAGCTTGTTTGGAATTTGTTCAGGCTTAGCCTTGTAAGAAAGTCACCTACACCTGAAACTGAAGATATGAACCCTGCAGAGGATGTCATCAGAACTGCTGAAGGACTTCCAACCAGGGAGAAGCGTAATAACAGAAGGTCTTTTTGTGCTTTGCTTCATATTTCATGATTTCATTTTACTGTGTTATAAGATTGTCTAAACTGCGCAACATTCTGCCACCATCTCTCTGTTCAGCTCATAATTATTTCCTTTCGGCATCTTCAGAGTTAGCCTTAGAAGACAATCCATGGTCAGAACAAAAGAAATGCGATCCACAGAACATGTGCTGAATACTGAAAAAGTGGATTCAACTGATGAGAAATCTCAAGCCTCAAGGTTTGGTTTGCTTTTGCAAACATTGTTGTGACTTAAGTATTCAACTAGAAATTGTTGGCTCTCACTCACTCTATATCACTCAGATAGATGCTTTTGCGTATAGCAAAAGGTGGAAACTTTATAACTTTGTCTAGTCTGTTATATAGGTAAGGGGAATGTGCAAAACTATAGGTTTGTGTAACTGTGAAGTAGCTTTTAAAAAAAAAAACCTTTAAAAAAACCTATGAGGTATGACAACGCCATTTCTTGTTGGAAACCACCTTAACTACATTAAGCACCACATTAGAGATTGCATCGGGTTGGACAACTGGTTGTAGAAAAATTCAGTTATAGAGGACGAGCTTAGTCTATCGACTACATATTTTTTGTCATATATTTGTTTGTCATAGGTTCAAGTCTTGATCGAAATTCGAAACCCATCAGTTTATGAGATAAGGCCATCTACATCTTCCTCTTTCTGAACATGATCTCATCAAGAGCTTTTGGCATTGTGGGAGTTGATTTAATCCGGTAGCCAGTTTGTTTCACGCCCTCTTTTCATTTCTTCAGACTAGGCCTCAGCAGAAGGCGATCTTCTAGATTTATCGCCAAGGACTCTACAGTGGATATGTCAGAGGTAGATGCTGCTCTTGTTTGTTTCCAACTCAATGACAGAACCAATGAGGGTGACTTGGTGCCATCAGCCGCTGAAAAGAGTGATGACCCTGCTGCTTTAGTCAAAGAAAAGAGTGATGACCCTGCTGCTGAAAACATTGATGAAGACATGTTTGATACTGAAGATACCAAATCTCATTTGCATCCACGAGTTACTGAAGGATCTGTTGTTGATTCTGTGGCTCGATACATCAGGAGATCATCTCTTGCAAGGCCCATTCGCAAAGCTGCGGAGAAAGTTCAGTCTTACAGGGAGGCCCCCATCAGATCCAAGATGCGCCGAATTGACTGATCTAGAAGGAAGATTCTCGTCAGTCTCTTTCTGAAGAGAATCTACAATTTCTGTCATCTTCATGTCCAAGAATGCTGATCTGTATACTGACACTGCTGGAGTGGCTCTTTCCGAATCTGAGATGCTATCTGCAGTCTTTATTCCTCTTGTCCTTTTTTTATATTAGCACTGTCACTGATTTCTGAGAGGCAAACACAAAGTACTTCTCAATTGCTCGATTCTCCTGTCATGATCTTGAGCTGAAAACATGCAAGGGATGAAAGTTATCCATGATCCATGAACACCTCTTGAAAACTAAGCGACGTTACTGTTCCAGAATGTGATGTAGTTTGCATCAGTTAACATAGAAGCAGTGTGCTTTTGTTTGTGTTCTGTGCTGAGGTCGGGAACGCTGTGATAGCGTGTTCAGTCTACGATCGTACACTGTATTACCTGCACTGCATATAACCTCAACGTGCTTTTATCTAATTTTTGCACTGTTTTTATGTTGATATTTCCTGTTGATATCCAAGAGGAGGTTGGGATAGCGAAATGGATCTGCCAAATCTTGTCTTTGGTGCCAATCAGATGCTCTTGGAAGATTCTACGACACAAGCTACATTTGGCTAGAGGAGAATGGGCTGCCCAATGGGATGTACAAGGTGCGAGCAAAGGCGACTACCAGAGGTTTGCGCTAGCGCACATAGATGTGTTGGGAAAAGTCGGTGTGTGATACAGCGAAAATTATCCAGTATTTTTTCATCGTTGCGTTATTAAAAATGAGATAAATAAATAGCAAAAAAAAAATAAATGGAGTCGACAACAAAATTTTACGTGGAAAATCCCTTAAAAATAAAAAGATAAAAACCACGGGAGCGTTGCGGTATCAAAATATCCACTAAAGAGGGATTACAAATATCGTCCCTAAACTATGCTAGGGGATTACAATCATCAGGATAACTCTCACTAATTTTTCTTATCTAACGGAATAAAATTATATCCGTAGAGAATACCCCTCAATATCCAAAACTGGATATTTTTCTCTAACTATTCTGGTGCAGTTTTTGTATTTGATGTGTTATATAAATTTTTGCTGTTCCTTGATCCTATTTATAGATGATAGAGGATGTTGCTGGAGAAATTTTTTCACCGCCTTTTGTTGTTGCCGCCTTCGATATTTGCTCATGCATGATGGTAATTCGTGCGTCTTCCTTTTTCTCGATTTTTATGGCTTTCCCTGAGTTCCTCCCGAGTGCTCCATTTTCTTTCCTCTTTTGCTTTGCAATTTTGGTGCAGAAACAAAAGATGTGGGCCCCACGGAGGGAAAAAAAAGCAAAAAACGCACTATCAATTTTTCCCATTTAAAATGGTGGGGACCATCGTCATACCCGCTTGTTATTTGCAGAAGTCAAACTTCTCCATAGGTAAGGTTTTTGTCATCATATCTGACCTGTTGTCGTCAGTATGGATCTTCTCAAGTTGAAATTGCTTCCGATCCAATACATCACGTATCCCGTGATATCTTACATCAATGTGCTTCGACCTCGAATGAAAGGTCGGATTCCTACCAAGGTGAATACCACTCTGATTATCGCAATAGAGTCTATACCTGTCCTGTTGTAATCCCAACTCTAACAAAAAGTTCTTCATCCATAACACTTCCTTGTTAGTTTCAGTGACTGCAATATACTCTGTCTCTATAGTAGACAAAGCAATACATTTTTGTAACTTTGACTGCCATGAC
>JAOVYX010001157.1:0-12906 GCA_035668315.1 Drosera spatulata | reverse complement strand
GTTTAGCCTTGTCATGGACTGGGTCTATGACGGCATAACGTCACGTGCCGGGCATTCCGGATTTCGGGGCGTTACATTTATATATCTTTTTCCTTCTTGTATGTGTGTTTATTTATAGGAATAAAAATCATGTACTTTCTGTTTGAATTGAATAAAAGATTTGTGTGTTTATTCAAAATATTTACAGATAATTACAAATGGGGGAACAAGATACATGCATAGCGGATTGTGCCACGACCCATACTATTCTTCAAAATAAAAGATATTTCACTCATTTAACATTAGTAAAAGTTAATGCTGGCATAATCGCAGGAAGCGTATATTTAATTGAGGGATCTGGAATAGCATAATTAGTACTTCCAAATGATACTAAATTCATTATAAAAGATACTTTGTATTTCTCAAAATCTAAACAAAACTTATTGAGTTTTAAGGATATACGATTAAATGATTTCTATGTGAAAACAGGGAGCGAACAAGATAAGGAATATCTTTACATTACTTCAATAGTATCATGCCAGAAGCATATATTAGAAAAACTCCTAACACTCTTTCCTGAATTATATCATACGACTATTAGAATAATTGAGTCGTATGCTACTGAGAATCAGAAGTTCGTTTCCAATGCCTTAATGATTTGGCATG
The DNA here is from genome assembly GCA_035668315.1 of Drosera spatulata. Classification (NCBI taxonomy): domain Eukaryota; kingdom Viridiplantae; phylum Streptophyta; class Magnoliopsida; order Caryophyllales; family Droseraceae; genus Drosera; species Drosera spatulata. The sequence continues at coordinate 12,261 of JAOVYX010001157.1, read as the reverse complement.
AACGACTTGGTCATCCAGAAACCAATATGATGCGTCGCATTATTGAAAATTAAAACGGACATCAGTTAAAGAATCAAAAAATTCTAACAAGTCGTGATCTATCATGTGCAGCATGTTCATTGGAGAAATTAATTATAAGACCATCCGCAGTAAAGAGTAATGTTGAGACTCCAGCATTTTTAGAAAGAATTCAAGGTGACATACGTGAACCTATCCACTCTGCAAGTGGACCATTCAGATACTTTGTGGTACTGATTGATGCATCAACTAGATAGTCACATGTTTGTCTTCTTTCTACAAGAAATATAGCTTTTGTAAGAATTTTTGCTCAAATTATTAAATTACGAGCATATTTCTTAGATCATTCAATAAAGATAATTCGTCTTGACAATGTTGGAGAATTTACGTCAAAAGCATTTAATGAATATTACATGTCAATTGTTATTACTGTTGAGCACTCTGTAGCTCATGTTCATACACAAAATGATTTAGTTGAATTTTTAATTAAAAGATTTCAGTTAATTGCAAGACAATTGTTTATTACAGACTACAACTTGAGGACATGTAATACTTCATGCTGCAGCATTGATACGTGTTAGAGCTGCTGCCTACCATAAGTATTCACCATTACAACTCGTATTTGGTCAAAAACCAAATATTTCACATCTACGAGTTTTTGGGTGTACTATATATCTTTCAATCGCACCACCCCAACGAACAAAGATGGGTCCCCAACGTAAACTCGGGATATACGTTGGTTTTGATTCTTCCCCAATAATACGATATCTCGAACCATTAACGGGAGATGTGTTCAGTGTAAGATTTGCGTATTGTCATTTTAATGAAAATGAATTCTCAAAATTAAGGGGAGAAAAGAAGAGAGAAGGAGCACATATTTCATCCAAAATTTAGGATGAAATATCATAGAAATCATCATTATTTTCCGCTAATGATCCTCATACTAGTTAATTTGAACATGAAGTTCAAAAGATTATTCATTTATAGAGTATCGCAAATGAAATGTCTGACTCATTTACTAATTCAAAAAGGATAATTAAATCTTATATACCAGCTGTAAATGCTCCTGTCAGAATTCCAATATCAAATGAATCCAATACTGACAACACTCTAGAAGAGTGTAAACCTCGTCTGAAGCGTGGTAGACCTGTAGGTGCGAAAGATACAGTTCCTCGTAAAAGAAAATCGAAAGATAATGATATTCTCGAAGAAATCATACCAATGAATAAATATATAAAAGGTGATTGATGAAAAGATAGTAGCTAATGATGCTAATGAGAATACTATCGAGAAATAATCACTTACAAATGAAGAAATCTAGATTAATTATGTTAATACGTATAATGTGTGGGATATAAATAAAATCGAGATAGATGATATTTTTGTCTATAATATGACATTAGATATCATGAATCCAAATGAGGATCCGGAACCACGTAGTATGGATGAATATCGACAAAGAAATGATTGACCAAAATAGAAGGATGTAATTCAAGAAGAATTGGATTCTTTGGCTAAACGTGAAGTTTTTGGATCATTAGTCCAAACACCATAAAATATCAAACCGGTTGGATGTAAGTGAATTTTCTTTCGAAAACGAAATGAAAAAGAAGAAATTATGAGATATAAAGCGCGCTTAGTTGCTCAAGATTTTTCACAGATATCAGGCTGTGATTATAATGAAACATATTTTCTCGTGATGGACGGAATTACGTTCCGCTTTTTAATTAGCATGGCTGCTAGAGAAGGATATGATGTGCGTTTAATGAAAGTTGTGACAGCATATTTATATGGATCATTAGACACTAACATATACATGAAAATCCCTAAAGGATTTAAGATGTCAAGTGATACACAATCACGGAACTTATATTCAATTAAATTACAACGGTCATTATATGGATTAAAACAATATGAAAGAATATGGTATAACTGTCTTAGTGAGTACTTGTTAAAAGAAGGATATATAAATGACAAGATATGTCCTTGTGTTTTTATCAAGAAAATCAATTCTGGTTTTGTTATAATTGCCGTACATGTAAACAATTTAAATATCGTTGGTACTCCAGAAAAGAACGTACATATCAGAGATTACTTAAGAAGAGAATTTGAAATGAAAGATCTTGGTAAAACGAAATTCTGTCTCGACATACAGATTGAGCATTTGTCCATTAGAATTTTTGTCCATCAATCGACATATACAGAAAAAATCTTATGTCGTTTCTATATGAATAAAACTCACTTTTTAAGTATCCCAATGATTAATTGTCCGATCACTTGATGTGAAAAAAGATTCACTCCGACCACAAGAAGATGGAGCAGAGTTACTTGGACTACAAGTTCCATATCTCAGCGCTATTGGTGCACTAATGTACCTTGCTAATTATGCAATGCCTGATATTGTCTTTCTTGTCAATTTATTAGCAAGATTCAGTTCTTCACCAACTAAAAGACATTGGAATGGAATAAAATAAATATTACGTTATCTTCGTGGAACTACAGATATGGGTTTATATTATTCAAGAGAGACAAAATCACATCTCATTGAATATGCAGATGCAGGATATTTGTCTGATCCCCATAAAGTAAGATTGCAAACTGAGTATTTATTTACCTATAATGATGCGGTAATTTCGTGGAAATCTACAAAGCAGACATTAACTGCTACATCTTCAAATCATTTCGAACTACTTACTATTCATGAAGTAAGTCGAGAATGTGTTTATCTTCGGTCTATAATCCTTCACATTCAAAATATATGTGGATTATTTTCAATTAAAGATAACCCTATTCTAATATAAGAAGATAATACAGCATGCATTGTGCAACTCAAAAAAGGTACATTAAAGATGATAGAACTAAACATATATCTCCAAAATTCTTCATTGCACATGACCTTCAAAAGAATAGAGATATAAATATCCAATAAATTCGATTCAGTGTAAACTTGACAGATCTATTCACAAAGATACTTTTCATGATAATTTATTATTGGACGACTCAAAGATCTTCCTGGTTGAACATCTCAATGAAATGAACTACTATTGAGGAGGAGAGTGTACTCTTTTTATTATTGTCTTGTCATCCAAAGAAGAATATTAAACAATGAAATGAAATGAAATGATTCTTTTAATTTACGAGATACATTGAGTTCATTTGGTTTTATTACAACACGTACAACTTAATTTAATGTATCTTTTCTCGACAAAAGATAACATGTCATACAATTTTTTTCCCAATTAAAATCACAAAAAATGGGGAAAAAATCAGAATTTTAATGACTACATAGCTTTTCTGGATAGACGAGTATCTTTGCATCACTACTATCGTTCGAGAAATAAATCGCCGAATCGGTTACACGAAGTATTGAAAAAAATAAAAAATCAGCCATTCAGCGCCAGTTCCCCCTTTCAAATAGTCTTCGGCGCCGGTGATCGATTCGAAATATCTCGATTTATCTGCTGCGAAGATCGAAACCCTAGAAGGATTGACACTAAACAATGGTGAACTTCCAAGATCTCTATCCCTTTGATGGTAAGCAAATCGTGTAAATTCCCGCCTTTGCATAGTGCCTGTTAGCTTCATTGATCTCTTCAGTCCGATTACTAAGATTTGTTGCCAGAAAATGAGTGAACAAGTTCTTATGATTAATTTTATTAATTAGAAATTAATGTTTGTGTTGTTTGCAACGTGGGTAAGGTTCTGCTCATCCCGCGGTTCCCCGACCTTGTATGTGACGGTATGCCTGGGTCATCGTCATTGTAGTATTAATTAATTAAGATTGTGGGTTGTGGTTTCAGGGAATTATCATCCCAATCCGCTCTCGATGCGGTCATAGCTGGTGGTATAGGTATGAAAAATTCGTCTAAGGAAAAAATATATATTGTTGTGTTTTTTGAGTTTCTAGCTTTTGATTATTGATTATGTGTTGTTTATTTTTTTTTTTCTTTTTCACGACAGTTGTGCTGTTTTCTTGTGGCATTGTGCTTGTTTAATAGGTAAGTAAGGTTGTAGCATTGAGAAACTCTATATGTACATTCATTGCTAATTTATCTAAGTTCGTTACTTGTAGTATTATTATATTTTCGGCCATTAAGCTCGAGGTTTCGGACTAGTTTCAAAGCTGATGTTTTTGCGAGGAAGGGTGGTTTCAGCAAATCATGTCTAGCTTTGCATAATGCATATAATTTGTTAATCACGCCACATCAATTGAATACCCAAAATGAGTGAAACGTGAACAATTTGTTACTGGATTCAAGCGAAGAAAAACATACTCTTTGGTATGACAGACAGACAGTCTTTAATTGCATTTCCTGTGTGACGATACGTGAGGAACAATCAAGTAATTTGAGAGTATTACTGGGGATAGAACGTTGAACGATAGCTGCTGTTTATTTATCATTAGGTGTGCGATCCGGAGGCTATTGTCAGGAATTCTTCTATCCTTAAAGGGTGCAATTCCATATCCATAAGAGTTGCTAGGGTTAATCCATCTCGTATAGTTCCTGAAGAAAGCATAAATGTTTATTGCGATCATGGAATGAAAAACTTCATTGACATTGATGCCACACAATTTGGTTAGTTTTTTTTTGCAACTCAATGGGTATCTGAAAAGAACAAGAATTTACATTTATTGAATGTGTTGAGCTTTAATACTTTTTTGCGCATTGCATTTGTGTTTTCTAGTTAATGGCATCTGTTGTTTTGCAGGTCTCCGACATTAAACCTGGCTAACATCTTTAGCAATATGCTTTGGATTTTGTATGCGCTACTTTCTGTGCATGCAAACCACATCTTAGTCATCACCGGCAATTTAATAGGCTGCATCGTTATGATAGTTTATTTGTTGCGTATGGCTAACTACAAGGGCAGCTGGTACGACAGACGAAAAGTGATTGCAATTCTAATCCTTCAGGCCGTAATTGTGGGCGTAATTGCTGCGGTGGTTTTTAGCGTGGCTCATGGCACCGAGTTTCGCCTTCATATCATCGGGATAATAGCTACTCTGTGCCATCTTGGGACATTTGTTTCTCCAATAATAGAAACATTGGTAGTTTCTCTATATAATTTCACCTTTATATTTTGTCTTGCTTTATATTTTGTGTGATAATTTGGTTCGTTGGGTTATATAGCTACAACTTAAATAGCTTGTATGAATTCCGCCCCATACCATATGGAGTATGTAAGAAATACGTTGAGGCTCTAGTAGGGGCGACTTTTTGTCCTAGAGCCGACTGAAAAAGTTAACGTTTTCTTATGAGCCCCTTCATCGAACGTTTTTAATTAATGTGTATGTTCTTTGTTTTTCCTGAAAGGACCTTTTGGTTTGGAATGTGCAGGGTTTGCTGATTAAATCGTGGAATTTCGGCCATTTTGATGTAAATCTGACAGCTGCTTCTTTCGGAAATTGCTCCTTCTGGTTCTTTTTGGGCATTCAATCACTCGATACCTACCTTTTTGTAAGTTTCATTGTTCTTTCTCAGGTCTCATCTGTATACTTCGATGATTTTCTCCAGATGTTTAGTTTGCAATGCTTATAATTCTTGATTGCATCTTTTGTTGTAGGTATCAAATATGCTTGGCATGCTTTTGATGCTCATGCAGTATCTAATCTACCGCTGTACCATCCATACTTCGGCGGCCTATGATATTTGGGTCTAGTCCAACCAAATGTTCATTGACTAGAACAATTGTCATGATTTTTGTTCATAGTTTTTAATAGCATAATCAGGAATGCAGGAAGAGAGATTTTTTTTAAGGCTAGTAATATTTTTTCTTTTTATTTGAAGAAAAAAATGCTATCTATACTATGCACTAAACGAAAATATGAAGGGTTATAACTTTATCAGATATTTTAAAATTATTTATTTATTTTTATAAAGGATCAATATTTGAATTTATTTTTAATGGAGTCAAATAGTAATATTATCTCCGTTCCAATTTAATTGTAATGGTTTGATCCGACATGAGATTTTATGTATGTGTTGAATTTCTATGGAATTTGATGAAAAAAGAATATGTTTTTTAGAGATAATGGGGTGTAAATAGGGTTTATGGGAGAGAATGAGAGAAGAGGAGGAAGGAGTTGGTGATGTAGTGCAATTATATTAAAATAAATTCATTATCAAATAAGAAAAAAATAAAAGTGTTGTATTTATATTGGGACTAATCAAAAAAGAAAATGCTATAATCAAATTGGAATGGATGGAATACTTTTTTTGGAGTGAAAATAAGCGTCACGTAATGTACTTGGTCAAATAGTCGGCCTCATCGTTATTAACTTATAACCAATTTTTGGTCACATCCAACCTAAAGTGGATAACGCAGAGGTTGGATTAAGACGTATTTCCTCCGTCTCATATTAAATATGATTTTTTAAGTTCGTTTTAAAATATATATAATATTTATTTTATTTTTTTATTTGAAATCAAATTTATATTAAATTAAATACGTTATCTCATCACATAGTAACTTTTTTCATATTTTTTCACATATTTTCACATCAATTCTCATCATCATAAAAAAATAATAAATTAATTAAATTCAATCTATAAGTAAATCTCGATCAAATTGTTTTATTTAATTCGAGATGAAGGGAGTAATATATTGAGGGCCGGTTGTCGTAGCTTTGCAAGCTGAAAGCAGAGGTGGCGGTTAAGTACTTGGTGATTAAATGGGTTAGAGACTTAGAGTATGACGAGAGCACCAGAAAAAAGTGGCTAATGAATAGCAAGTTGGAAGAATGCAACAGGGGGAAATGGGGAATAGAGGGTGGAAAAAAGAGACCAAGGTTAAAATACAGCGATTAACCCAAGAAGAATGAAGTAAAAAAGAAAGGGAGGAGGATTCGACCACGATCAGAAGAACATGCTGTTGGCAGATTGTCGGCCATGTTGTCTTTAAGTACTTTCGCCTTGAGTTCTAATCCCATGAACCAGACGCGAGCAATCAATATAGTAATTGTTTTAATCACCATGATATCGGATAACCAAATTATTCAGCGGCATGTGGATCATCAATCAGAAATAGGCTTAGTACTTCTATTTTAGCATATAAGGTTTCAATAGTTTCGTGTTACTGAAGGAAGACGCATTTAATTTTTGACAGGAGAAAAAAAATCAAAAACAAATTGTTAATCATCCTCTTCACTTCTCACCTCCTTTAATGAAAATACAAATATATCCCTCCTAATCTCACATCACACGTACCAATCAATCCAATCCACACCCAACATTCCTTCTATACATGTGAAGGATAATTGTAAAAATAAGAAGAAAAAGAAAAGAAGGATATGTGTGCTGTCTGGGGGATGACTAGCACTCCTCAAACCAAAACCATCGACAGGGAAATAACACCATCAATAAATGATTACAGACTCCAACACACAAACCATCTCTATAATCTCTTGTTCAGTTGTTTGCTACACAAACGCCATTTACGAAAGAATGCTAATATTATACAAAGTGCCTGTTATGGCCGCTGCAGTAGAGACCGGCAAAAGGGGTCCTGTAGCATCACTCCCATCCTCTTCAGCTGATTCTGATTTTGGAGGAACCAAAAAGCCTTGTTCAGGCGTGCAACCGTGGCTTAAAACTGCAAAACTTCTTCTTCACTCATCTGCGCCAAATCCACTCCACTCCTATAAGACTGCAAACGAGTCTGAACCATCTCCCAGGAATCACTGGGGTCAGGGAGAAGCATCTTGATGCTTCAAACAGCAGCTGCCCATGTATTCAACTGCACTACAGAGCCGATCCAAAGATCGAGATGTGCTACAGAACATCGGTTGCCTTCTGCTTATCCACATGTCAAAAGGTTAGGTTAAAAAGTTCCAACTTAGCATTGATAAAATCACCCTTTTTTTTCTTTAATGATAAATGAGGTATGCAAGACCAAAAGCAAAAATAGCAGGATAAGCAGGGAACTGGTATAAAACCAGCAAACTGCATGATCCGAAAGAGATCACTACCACAATAAATCCAAGATCAAAAGCAATTTGGCAGTTTATGAGAAAATTCCAGGATTACGATGCGAATTAAGATTTTGAGCTTATGTAGTGACGATTGATTCTACACCGAACAGGTTTCTGCAGCTATTTGACCGTTTGGCAACTTAAGGCAGCAGCGTTTGGCAACCTCTGCAATCATGAGCAGAACACAAAAATGTTCCATAATGAATAAAGCTCTAATCACACCCACAGTAAGTAAGAACGCGGACCTGATATGGAACTCTTGAAGTGATTTGTTCACCCTTAATTATCTCATCGAGATTTGGCATCTGTCCCTTATTTCTTCGACGTAGCTAATTGACACCAAGAAAGCAAACCAAGCTAGGCCAAACAGAGCAGTAAATTATTTGGTAGTATCTGAATGGAGACTAGGTTTATTTCACAGTGCTAAATAGAGACTAGGCTTGTTGAGTTCAGGACATAACCTATCTTAAAATCTGGAGAATTGCAACCTTGTTTTTTTTCACATTTTATTGAGTTCAGGACATGACCTAACTTAAAACCTTGTTACATATGTACTCCCCACACGACAAGATATGATCATCATCAGATCATGCATCAGTTATTCGCTTCATAAAAGGGAAGCATAGTCAGGACATTATACCAATATGCTCCAGGTAAATTTAAAAAGGACAGAACAGCTACACGATCTGGGTATCACACTATTAAGTCATCTGCATACAAGCCTTCAATCAGAATAAATTGAAGTTAGTATGATCAAGCTCCATTTCACAGGAAAACAAGGCGTAGAAATTTTGTAGTTTATTTTTGCAAAGATTGCTGATCAGGAAGCTAGAAGAGTTCCACACCATTATACCATCTTAGTCCAGTATGCGACATAACAGAGCTCCTGAAAACTTACTCTAGACAGTGTTGGCCCTGCCATGTTGGACGGTAGAATCCTGCGCCCTCCATAATTGCTGATAGTATAAGGAATTCTCCATCAAGCTAGTGCTATGATGCACGTACCTGCGAGCATAAATATTAGTAGAGCACTGCAGGGGAAAAAGAAATGAAACCATACCAAAGATACTCATCTGGAAATGTGAGCTCTTTCAGAAAATTTCGAGTGCACAACCGTATAACATTCCTTGGCAACTAGAAAGGCATAGCACATCGAGGGGAAACACTCAGAGAAAAAATAAAGATAACAAAGACGGCTCCACTCAAATTTAATACAATATAAGCATTAGAAAGATTATAAGAACGACCAATGGTTAAAGGGGATCTTGTCTCTATGCCGCCAACTCCACCAGTAACCATGTGATCCCAGAGCACCCTTATTCGGAGGGCTGATGACAGCAAAATAAAAGTTGCAGCATGCTGCTGAAAGTTCCATCCTTGACAGGGGCTGCAAGTGCTTCAACGTTGACACTTGGGCTTCTGAAGGAGGGAGCATTGCCTGTGGTCTCATGCACCAAGACAATGTCACCTCATCCAGTGCCACTCACAAGAAAGGTAACAGCTCGCCGCATGCATATAGGCTATAAGAGAAATAGGTTCCAGCTTATCGACTCAAAACTTCAATGATTGAACTTCAGTCAACAACATAACAAATAAGCTTGGGCTATCAGCTAGTGAAAACTACTTGAACTCAAGCATCACTGACATATCACACACTTAGATTGCATACAAAACTTACCTCGAAGACTTCAGCATAAGCATGAATCATTGGTATTGAGGTCAGACTCCAAGCCCCAACAAAGAAAAAGACATGCTACAACCAGCTTACAGTTCTGGACCACCACTATTTGTCAAACAAGAAGTCTTGATTTGTCTAGAGGATAAAACATTCCGACATACCAATTGATCTCATGAATTTCTCAGATAAGCAGTAAGCAGGTATTGCCTGAGTTAGTCCTGGGCCGTCATGCTGATCTTTGCTGGCACATTCGACACCAATCATAAATCAAAAGACATGAATCTTGTAGTAGAAGCGTTCTCCAATGTCCTTTCCATGATTATTTTCATCCTCCCAACTGGCATGTATCTGGTGCACAACTCAATCCATCTATCGCCATTCCCTTTCCTGCTTTGAAGCACTACCCACAATCTCTAGAAGAATCTGAACTGATACTATAAAAACAGCAAGCATGTAATTGTCAGCACCGAATAAATGCATACTGCAGAAAAAGTGCATGATCACCATCATTTAGCAGGTACCTGCATATATTGGAGCACAAAGTTTTGGCAGCATTGTCTACCGGGTTTATGCCGAAAGCTGAACTTTTACTCCTATTAAGGGTGGAGAAGAAACAGTGTCCTTAGGTTCTTGTCATAACCTCCAAGGCTTCAACCACGCTTGTTGTCACTGCAATGGCTAACGACACCTAGAGCTGCAGGACTTCTTCTTTTCACTTGCTCGATACTCCATATTTTTTTCATTGGCACTCCAATCAGTACATCAATGACCAAGCTAAGCTTTCTGTGGACTGCACCTAAGGGTGTTCTCATAAACAGTATATGAGGAGGCTTTGCAGATAATGCCTTGTTCCAAAAACTAGAGACTCTAATTAAAGACAGAATACATAAGAGACTGCCTACCTTATATACTATCATTTTAACACACTGAGTACACCAATAGAATAATAGTCATAGTTACTAAGCACGCTATCTCCCACTGATATGGATCCCTTAAATTACAATAGCATACTAACATGCTATGATTTAGTAACAATCAAACAGCAAAACAGAATGATTTAATCACACGCACACCAATAGAAAAATTCTGAGTCTTCAGCAGCAGTGTATTATTCTGTAAAGTTTCAATAGAGCAATCAGCAAATGAGAAACAATTTCAGCATGACTGACAAGTACAAAACATCCAAAACTCCTGACAACAAACCGCACAATACAGAGGAGGAAATGTCTGGAATCAAACTACACATGACATCGACCACTACAAGGAAACACCATCAACAGCACCATCAGCATCAGCACCCCCTTGGACTCCAACCCCAACATCAACAGCTGTGCCATCAAACACCAAGAAGCAATGGCTCTGACTCATCCTGAAACAGCCCCGCCATATCCTCAAGGCTAGCGCCCAAATCTTGAATAAGACCCACAACAAAGAATCCAACATGACGCACTGCAATAATGATCCCGATAGCGTTCGGAACCTATAAGACACAATTTCGTTGAACACCACTGATCATGTTCTCACCAAGAGAAAAAGGTCCGGGCCTCCTCATAACGCATGACAGCATAGGAAATTCCCTCGAACCAGAATCACAAGAGATCCCATTGGGTCCAGGCCTTCCAATTCAGAAGCAGAATTTGCTCGGACCTAGTCTCACAAATCAGATTCAGTGCGTCACAAAACAGATAAGCAAAAACAAGAAAACAAAGACTAGGGATCGCTTTTCATACCAAAAGAACAGCGGGGGAGATGTAATCGCAGTATTACACAGGGAAACCAGCACCAATAGCACAGCGTCTTGACAGTCACGTGGTAGAGTATAGACCAACGCAGTAACTTGAGCAAAGAAAAGCATCTCAAACACCACGCAGATGTAAGCCAGTCTCCTGTTCCTAATACTCTCATCCGTGACATTCTCATATGAGAAACGAATGTAGACCCCAAGAAATGACACCATACAGATGATAGCAGAAAGATGGAAGCCAGTAATGAGAATATTAGGGCGCCCAAGACTCAAGGAGTACAGCAATGACGTGAAGAAGTAAGGGGAAGAAGTGAGATATATGCATGTACGGTTAACATCATACCTGCAAAGTGCAAACCAATTAATCAATCAATCATCCATCACAAACCTCACAAACAGATCTTGAACACAACCACCACCAATGCTGTAATGCATCATACCCCTGTAGACAGATCAAAAGGCATGAGAAAGCAAGGCATGTCATAGCTGAATGACACCATACTTGCAAGAAGAGGAGATGGCAATGGTGAGAAGGGGGAGAAGATCATGGAGAGAATGACGAGGGAAATGATGGCAATGGAGAAGAAGATGATGAAGAAGAAGAAGGAAAGAAGACAGTGATCATTGCCAGCAAAGTGTTCTAGAGAGAATCGGTTGAGGAAGTGAAACTCATTGCAACTTTGCAAGGTTGTTGAGAGTAACCCTCCGTTTGATCGCTGGAACTGAACCCGGAATGGAATAGTCCATTCCGGATGAATGGACTCAATCATGTTTTGATTGTCCACTAACACGGAATATACAATTACGTAAGGAATGTGATTCCTTCTGAAAGGCTGAGAGTGATTTCCC
>JAOVYX010001156.1:0-12907 GCA_035668315.1 Drosera spatulata | reverse complement strand
TTTCATTGACATGTATCATAAATGTGGGCGCTTTGATTATTCTGAGTTGTATTTCTATGAGATGGAAAATCGAGACACTATCTCATGGAACGCAATGCTTTCCGGGTATGCTGCTCATGGACGAGCGGATGAGGCCATCACACTTTTCACCCAATTGACAAAGCATAATGTTCAGGTTGATTCGGTCTCATTTCTCAGTGTCCTATCAGCTTGCAGGCATGCTGGACTTGTCGACGAAGGGAAAGTTATCTTTCATTCAATGAAAGATAAGTACCATCTCGAACCAAAACTAGAACACTACGCTTGCATGGTTGATTTACTCGGACGCAGTGGTCTATTCAATGAAACAATTGAACTGATTAAAGGGATGCCGATGGTACCCGACGGTGGAGTTTGGGGCGCCTTGTTGAGTGCCTGTAGGATGCATTCGAATGCAGAATTGGCAGAAGTGGCTTTGGAACATCTGGTGAAACTTGAGCCAGGAAATCCTGCTCATTACGTTGGTTTGTCGAATATTTATGCTCAATGTGATAGATGGCTTGATGCCACTGGCTCAAGGTTGAAGTTGGGTGATACTGGACTAAGGAAAGCAGCAGGTTGCAGTTGGGTTTAATTTGAGGCGCTCTGCGTGGTGCAGTGACGTTATTGATGATGATGATCATGAAGGGTTTGAATCAGGAAAAGAGGTTCGGGTGATCAAACATTGATCGTCTTTTGCTGCCATTGAAGCCAAAGGGTATGTTCCTGGTTATGTAGAGAGAACCCATCAGGATTCAGCAGCTCCTGTTTTCATCGCCCTACCAGTTTGGAAACCGTGTAGGGGGATCATTGTCTCAATGGTTCGGGGTCTGGCGGTCTCCATGGTGCGAGAGAGGGGGGATTTAGAATAAGTCGAATGCTGAGGTTGTGCACTCTCCAGTGGCCAAACAGGATATTATAAGATATGGATGATCTTCGAGTGTTATTAGTTGGATGGAAGCTAATGTAGCTGCCAAGAGGATTTAAAAGGTGTATAATCTTTACTATATACAGTGAATGTTTTTTTGTGCTTATGCATATTCCTGTAGTTGTGAGATAACTTATATCCCTTTTATTTGTAAAACATGTAAAATTTAACAGATGCAATCTTTTCAGAATATGAAGCAAGATATCCAGCATTTGATCAAAGATTGGTTCGTGTTGAGATGCTGAGACTATTGATGAAGCTTCATTTTCACCGAGCCAGATCGAAGTGTACGAGATCAATATTTCATTATTAGCAACAATATTGGTAAGATGCGTACTTTTTCCTGGCTCGGTTTCATTCTTATCAACAATAGAAGTTGCTGCCGCATTTGACACTAGTTCGTCGTCACCCTTTGATAGTCTAATGGTTGCTCATATCCAATGACCATTCTTCGTTCTCTGACTTGGGCAGGATGACAATATACTGCTAAGCGGAGAAAAGGACTCCAGTGTTGAGGAGGGCATGCCGTGAATGAGTGTTCGTCAAATAGATGCCATTAGGAGGAAAGTCTTATGGGGATGCCTTGGTTTTGCTTTGCTTCGATCTGAACTGTGGAGTCCGCAGATTCATGATTTTGCGAACGCTGCAATGGTGGATACCAACTCAAATGCTGCAATGGATCTGGCAACATCGATGTCATTTCTAGGTTGGGTCGAAGTATTAGAAGTTTGCGTTGTACATAGGAGAGCTTCGAGCAGCTGTTCAGAGCTCTGATTATCGATAAACTAATCGAAATGTCAATGACAGCAATCTTCATTATTGACAATACATTTGTATAGCATTGCACGGGAGGGAAAAGGGATGATACATATGGGGCTATGCTTACGTTCTGTAATGACAAGCGTTCGTCAGCTCATGTCAAACAAGCCACTCTGTTTTCCTAACTCCTACGTCAATTTAGCACTTCCTTATCTCATCTATTTCGTTAATCTCAAACTCGAACTAAAATTTAGGTTCTTATAAAAGAAAAAAGAGATGTTCAAGCAATGCATTGTTGCTTCAAGTTATGAGAAATTTGATGCATATCTCATTCTCAGATTTAGATATTTTTATTGATTCAACTAGAGGGGTGGAAAACAAAAACAAAGTCTAAATTCATAAATAAAACAAAGAGAAAATATCACAAAAAATAGGAGCAATTATTTTAAAATACCAAAATCAACTTCAACGTGCAATTCTAGATCTCAAAATAAGTGAAAGATGTGCAACGTACTTTAGAGTAGTTAATCAAAAAAATATCTACAGATTTATTCTCTTCCTCTCACAAAATATGTAACTAATTGCTTTATTTATTATGTTTTTTGATACGTGATTTTTTATTATTAAATAATATGATATGAAATTTATTTAGATCCAATATTATAATATATAATTCAAATTTAATAATTTATAATAAATTTATAATAAAAAATTATTTATTTATTTTAAAAATGATTTTATAAGGCGATCAATCTTATGCCGTAAGTGATGTTGCATTGGGACAGAGGTAACACTTTCTTCTTTCTTCTTCTCTTTTTCTTTTTTCGTTTTTTTCGTTTTTTCATTTGTCCAGTATCCGTTTCCAGCCCCACGCCCAAACATAACCCTAGTTCACTTCTCATCTCTTCCCATTTTCCCTCGCCGTCGAAGCAGTTCTACGCGGTCTCCGCCGCCTCACCGATTCGTCGTCGCCGCCTCTTTATACTTGCCACCATCGCCGACCTCGACCAGTAGCCAGCAGCCATGCCGAAGCACTATCGGCCTCCGGTGAGCTTTCTCCTCGTCCTCCTCCCCCGACAAAAAAAGAAAACCTAATTCGATTGAAGTAGAGTGGTATAAGCTTTTGTTTGCTGATTGTTGATTTTGGTTTCTGTTTTGTGTTGTGTTGTTGCAGGGGAAGAAGAAGGAAGGAAATGCTGCCAAGTACATGACCAGGACTCAGGCTGTCAAGCAGATCGACGTCACTCTTCACGGTTTCAGGTTTCGCCTCGTTCGCTCTCCTCAATTAGTATCTTCTTGTGTTTGGAAAAGCTGAGTCGAGGATTGATTTTTGGTGTTTGATTCATATTGAGCTTTACTTCAGCGTTCGATAAAATAAAGCTATGGTTTACTGTTGGCCAAGTTATATCGTAACCTTGGAGGAGGAATAGTTCTCCAATTGACTATTCCAAAATCACAAACACTATCATTCATGTTGTTTTTTCATTAGACAGGATTAGTTTGAGGTTTCTGTATCTTTCTTTTATTTGGATGATAGTGTTTGTATAGAGATAGATTGGTAAATTTGATTTGTTTTGACTGATTAGTGTTGTGTATTTGTTTTGGCAGGAGACTATGCATCCTCAAGGGGATATTCCCAAGGGAGCCAAAGAAGAAGTTTAAGGGAACCCACCAGACGTACTACCATACGAAGGATATATTGTTTCTCAAGCATGAACCTTTGGTCGAGAAGTTCAGAGAACAAAAGGTTCATGATAGGAAGGTTAAAAAAGCCATGTCCAAGAAGAATAGAGATCTTGCCCAACGTCTTATGACTCGCAAGCCAGAATATTCACTGGACAGAATCATTCTTGAAAGGTGCTGTCTTTTTCGTTAGTGGTAAAGAATACTAAAACAAG
Organism: Drosera spatulata; assembly: GCA_035668315.1. Taxonomy (NCBI): domain Eukaryota; kingdom Viridiplantae; phylum Streptophyta; class Magnoliopsida; order Caryophyllales; family Droseraceae; genus Drosera; species Drosera spatulata. Next base: position 9,304 of record JAOVYX010001156.1, on the reverse strand, counting down.
ATGTTATTTTTCATGGTACTGATTGTATTACTACTGCCTGTGATAATACAGGTATCCAAGGTTCATTGATGCTCTTGGAGATTTAGATGATTGTCTGTCTATGGTGCATCTTTTTGCAGCGTTACCAGCTTTAGACAGTGAAAAAATTGGAGTAGATCGTGTTCATAATTGCCGAAGGTTGGTATTCCAGAAGTTTTCTATGCATTTCGTCTCTTTCCTTTATATATGTTAGTTTTCTGTTTCATGCTACCTTTCTCATATTGATGTGATTTCTGTACAGGTTGAGTCATGAGTGGCAGGCTTACATCTCTCGTACTCACAAATTAAGGAAAACATTTATTTCCGTGAAAGGCATATACTATCAGGTATTGTCTTTTCAGAGTTGTAGATGCCACTGATTCAGCCTTGTTTTCTTATGAAGTGAATTATTTGATGAATGATATTGGCCTAATTATATTTTGTGTGTTGAATTAATATTAATCGATCTTTAATTTGTTTCCATTCTTGTTTCGGCAGGCAGAAATTTTGGGACAAAAAATAACGTGGATTACCCCTCACGCACTTCAGCAAGTCATAAGCGATGATGTTGATTTCAGTGTCATGTTGGTCTTTTTGGAGTTCTATGAGGCAAGTAATGAGAACACAAAAATAACATTTTCATGCTTGAATCATCTGAGTGTGATAAGTTTGATCTTTCTGACTTGACTTTGTATCTATCAAAAATCAATGGCGTAATCTGATCCATCATTCACTCTATGATACACATGAACATGATAGAGTCACCTCATTTTGACATATAAATCCCAGCACTTTCATTCATCATACTATGCTATGTAATTTGCCCAATCAAATAATAATTGGTCATATCTTAAGTAGGTGGTCAGGTGGTCGCCTTGGTATTTTCCAGAGCTTATCCTACATTAATTGGCGCTGGAAAACCTTGTTGCATAGGTTCATTGGCTCCTGGCAGCTGCCTGAAACATCATTGTTTTGCTGATGATATTGTCCTTCCTCTGCAGGCTCTTCTAGGTTTCGTGAACTTCAAACTCTACCATTCCATCCAGGTGGAATATCCACCAATTCTTGATCCCCGATTAGAAGCTTTAGCAGCAGGTATTTCCCCCCTTTTGTCTTTGTCCTCGTGCTTCAGTTCAGGTAGAATATGTATTGCTAATGTTGTCATATTTTATTTTATTTGCAAATAATGCATTACTCTCATGTATATTGCAGATCTATATGCACTGTCAAGGCTGCTTGATGCTAAATCTACCCATAAAACATTGCAGCTGACTTCCGGATCTGAAAACGACAAACCTGATACGGGAGATGGAAAACCTGACGAATCTGAATTAAGGTTGGCACAACTTCAACATCAGCTCCCTTCCAATGAGTCAGTTGGTTTCATGCATCAGGACATGGATAGCGATGATGAGGATGACGAAGATGAGGATACCAAGGAATGCAAATTACTGTTCAAGGACATGAAGTTCTTCTTGAGTCGGGAGGTACGATTTATTAATTTAGTCTGAGAAGCTGATGGTTATTTAAGGCTTATATATCCTGGGTGTATTTAAGTCGGATAGGTTTGTCATTGCTATTGGCTTTGCCGTGGTTTGTTGGTGAACAGTGTTTGGGAAAAGTTTGTCCCACGAACTTTTGCGGCTTGTCTTCTTTTCCCTATTCTACCTTGTTAGCTATTCTGTCACTCTAACTGGAAGTTGATTTTTCCATATCAGAACTGCTGAAAACACTAGTGTTGTTCCTTTGCTTGTCTGAGTAGCTGTTCTAATGGAATTCAGGTTCCGAGAGAGTCTTTGCTCTTCATAATTCCTGCCTTCGGTGGCTCTGTGTCCTGGGAGGGAGAAGCTAGTCCATTCAATGAACTTGATGAAAGCATTACTCATCAGGTCAGTGACCTTTGAAACTTGTCCAGCAGAATCGACTAAATCTCTTTCATGCATTGTCAATAAACTTGCTATGAGGAATGATCTTGCTGTAACTGATCTCTCATTTATGCCCCCAGATTGTTGATCGACCAACCGTGGACCGTAAATTCCTGTCTAGAGAATATGTTCAACCACAGTGGGTTTTTGATTGTGTGAATGCACGAATAATTCTGCCAACCGAGGAATATTGTGTGGGAAGGTTTGTTACAAGGAATTTGGTTTTTACTGTTCACTATTTTGCATCTTATCACATTTTCTGCACTACACTATATGCTCTTAAAATCATAGAGATGCTATAATATAATCTTACAAGATATTTACTGCTACAAGTGTAAATGTTCAAGGGTAGTCCACCATGTTTACCTTGCATATTTTGTTTTTGCAAAACTGTTAATAATGGAATGGTTGTCTTAACAGGGCCCCTCCACCGCATTTGTCACCTTTTGTTGATAATGAGGCCGAAGGGTATCTCCCTGAGTATGCAGCTAAAATTAAGCAGCTCCAGGCAGCCGCTAGGAAACAGGTTCTCCCAATGCCAGGAACTGGAAGAGAAGACATATATGATCCTGAAAATTTATTAGCAGAAGGTGTTATAAGTCGGAAAGAAGATATTGAGGCGGAAGAGCGGAAGAAGAAGGTAATATCTTGGCCACAAACAGTAATGTTTCTTGAAGTTCATACCTATGCGAGAAGGTTCTGGTTGCAATTTCGCGCAGGCCATTTATACTACTTTTGAATACAGATGAAAGCTCTTGAGAAACAGTATCATGAAGAGCTGAAGATGGAGCTACAAGGAATGAGATACAATGCATCTAAGCCCTTGGTACAGAGTTCAGATCCAGTTGCCGAGACCACGGGTCAAGCTCCCCTTGTTTCGTCCGAAGATCCAGAGGAAATTATGGCAAAGACAACCATGTCTCGCAAGAAGAGAGGGCTCTATGAGGCGATTAAGATAAACAAGAAACGGAAACAGGATGCAGTTGAAATTCTCAAGTCCAGGAAGAAGAAACATCTTGAAAGTCAGAAATCTGGAAAAGAGTGAAATAATGATCAATTTTGACTGTGTTCAGTGGAGACTATTAGAGATGTGCATGAAGTTAAATCTTCAATTCGAGTCACTTTGGCATTCTGCTTAGCTTTTTGGATTACGATGTCGGTGTTTATGTTTTTTTCTTTTTCTTGGACTCTTTCTTCCATGGTTACTCTGTTTTATTTTTGTGGTATTGAAAAATTTTGTCATCAATATACAATCTTGATTTGCCAACTGATGTTGCTGTCATTTATGTCTACTGATGTTGCGTGTAGTTTGTACACCCTCCTTAAATCTATATATCTATGCTTTATCAACAAATTCGTCACGCCAACAATTTGAACGGGGAATTTTCTTATTGCCGAAGTCTTTAAATGCAAAAACATTAACATCATTTTAACATGAATCATAGTCACTGGCTTCAACCATATACGTTCATTAGATTCTTCGATTTGATACATAAAAATGAGATGATAAGTGGATTTGAAATTACATCCCAAAAAAAAAAAACAACCCAAATACTAGCATTCGTTTTCACGTAAACTAGTCGAGTGGGACGCTGACCGGCTGAAGCCGAAGCTTCCAGCTGTTTCACCAGAAAGAGAGACAATCAAAATGGAGGCGAGGAAGTTACTCAGCGACAAGAAGTTCTGGTTCGCATCATTCTTGATCGCCTGGGCCGCCGCTCTCCAGGTAATCTTTCCCTCTCCCTCCTCCGAATCACCAAATCAATTCGTCGATTTCTCGTTGCATTCGATTCACTGATTTTCGATGTGGGTTGTGCACTGGTAGGGTCACATGATGTGGGTTCAGAAGCAGGACTCGTTCAAGCAGAAATTCGGGGATCCAAACCCTAAACCCTCGGATACAAACCAGTGACTCAGTGACTACCAATTTGAGAAATATTCGAGCTTATTTGGCCTGTATAATGCCCTGATGTCAGCGTAAAACCATCGCGCGGTGTCGCGCATTGGTATCTTATTGCTTGGGTGGAAATGAACGGAGTGTAAATGGGTAAAACATTGAAATTTACTGAATTATGTTTTGAATCGTCTTATGTTAACAGGATGAAAAACAGGATAAGATGATAGAAATGAGTCTCAAAGGCGAATGGCTAGTGATTGCACACCAGCAACGGCATAGGCGAATAACCCTTTTTGGTTTTTGTGTGTGTTCTGTTAGTCTTTTGATGATGTGAAACAAAAACATGAGGGAATGTATTCTGCACTGCCACTTATATGGTATCTAATCCACTTCTTTAAATATGGATTATGCATCCCAATCGAAATAAAGGAAATTTAGATGATGAGGTCCTTTTAGTTTTCTTCGTTTCTCTTGCAGTGCCCCTCAAGGAATCTTTCTAGCTTGATTATTCTTTGTTTTGGAGTACTTTTTAGATAAAACAGGTATCTTTCTAGTTAGATTATACTTTTATTTGTAAGCAGTTACATTTATGCAAAGAATGGGTAACCTTATATCAAATTAGAATCCCTTGTCCCCTGATCATGTGAATTAACTTTTACCGATCACAACTCATTCCCAGGTACTCCCACTTCTGTTTGTGTCAGAGCTGGCGATTCTCCAGAGTCCAGACTCCGAATTAAATCTACCTTTTGATTTTACCTTGCAGCAATAATCCTACCCATATTTTTCTATGGTAACAATATTTTTTGGTAATAAAGTACAAATAATGAAAATGACGACACTCACGATAATGAGGAGAAAAAGATCTTGCTTCAGGTAACAAGATATTTATGTTGTAGATTTACTCGCAACTGAAACTGTAATTTTTAAGTTTTAAAGTAATTTTTTGCATGCCTTATTTATTTCTGTCCCTCTTTCCCTGCTAATGTATCCAAATCAAATATATTTATCCCACGTAAATCATTTCAAATATTTTCATGTTCATCCATAATAACCTAAATTTGTCAATAAAAAAGAAACATGGGCACAGCCGCACAATAGATGATTTTGGTATTTATTATCTGAAAAGTTTGTCAGAAAAAAGAAGTGATTGTATATATTTTAGGACAGAAGAAATAGTAAATTTTTGTTTCACTATGTTGTCATTTGCCGGTCGACCTGCCTGAGCTCGGAGGACATATATACGCTGTTGACAAGCGCACATGAAGAGGTCGAAGCATAAAAAAGGAATTGGTTTGCCATGCACCTCACAAGACATCATCAACTCCAACAACAAGAATAAGTTTAATTTCAAGTGCGTTCTGTTTTTGTTAATTATGAAACGAGTTTGAATGCTACAAATATTTTTCGATGTGTCGAATATGTTTAGAGTTGCACGCTATACTATACGTACAATATTAAGTCTTTGACACACCTTGACGGTGAAAAGTGTTTATCCAAATACTATTCGCTAAGGTTTCACATAGATATGTTAAGGTTTTCAAATTGTATAGCTTCAACTTGATCTTGTTGCTTTATACTACTAGCACTTTATAGGTAATCATGCCCTTCAAATTATGACTCTGTTTCATGTGTAAGCTTGACTAAGTTACCACAAAATATAGGCAAGTGTATAAACAATATTCAGTTGTCACAATTTGTTGAGAATATATATAGATCACATCTATTTATTGTAAAATGATTTTGATTGTAAATTTGAGGTTTAATGTGCCATAATATAGCATAAACGTTCCAACGATTCAACATATGAATCGTGATCCATGATGATATAATCTTGTTTTGTTGATCCTCGAGTCGTATCGAAGTATCTGAAATTATTGAGAGTATGTGTGAGCGGTTTGTCTGTTTCCATCGACTAAAAGTACTATATATGTGTAAAAAAGGTCGTCCACAACCGACTAACATATCTTCTTAGTTAAAGATGGAGTCAATGAGTTCATGCTCCAGGGGCGGTTAAGGAGAAAAAGAAAGCCTAGTGAGCACGAGTTAATGAGAGGGGTAATTAGTCTATTTTCAAATATTTGCAGGGGACATAGGCCAGATTCGCAGAATGCAAAATGCATGCCACTGCATTTTCTATAATGTGATGTACCGCTGAGTGCTTTATGCTTCAACGACAATGATGCCTTAGTTTCTGCATATCAAAACGCGATACATTGGAAGAGGGCTTGAACTGAACCAGTATATTGTTTTTCTGTAGTATTTTGAACAGGTACCCAGTTCCTGAACTAAATGACAGCAAAGAGAGCTCTCATGAGGACTGCCAAGGCGAAGATATCATCAGTGGATTGCCGAATAATGTCCTCACTCACATGGCTTGCTTCCTCCCTTTGGAATCAGTCAAATGTCTAGCCCTTCTATCATCCCGGTGGAGGCATATGTGGATGGAGAAAGTGATCAAATTCGGACCTATGTCAGAATTGCCAAAGGTCGTCTCTGAATACTATGGTCCGATCAGAGGCTGTACTTCATTAACCCATGCTCTCTTGCTTGAGTATCACATTGATAAAAGCAGTCGTGTCTTCACCTACTTTGTTAATCAGAGACTTAGCTTGGATTTCCGTCATGCAGTTACAGCCCCCCCTGACTATTTTTATATGTTGTTTTTGAAGCTAAAGGTAATCGAGGACTGTCCTAGTTCCCATTGCTGCTTGGACTTCTCTTTTGTCAGAGTTCTTAATTTGCATCATGTGAATTATCTCTCTAAAGATGCATTGGCTTCTATGGCTCAACAATTCCATTTTCTTGAGTACCTGAAAATCTGTGACGGTAACTTCTATTGGTTAAGCATTGATCTTCCTAATCTTCGAGGACTATCAATCTTTGACTGCCCAAAACTGGAGTGCGTCTTTATTCGTGCTCCCAAGCTTCAGTATTTATTGAACATAGGGAATCGTCCGAGAAAATATTATGTATGGGGTTTAGACAATGGCTTGACTAGTGTTAAGCTTGATTATCGTCGAGGCCCCAAGGCTGAACCTGCTTACTTTGGCAGTTTTCTCGATGATTTGTTTTTTGCACCATTCGTGGAGTGCCTGACACTGTGTCAATGGGATTTTCATGTAAGATTCTGGGACCTCTCTTACTCTTTTTTCTTTATCCCTAATGATCTGATATGTTTTGTACTGATCAGTCTCTGTTCATCGCCCACCAGATAAACATCAGGCCGAAGGTGCACGAAGGGGTCCTGTTTTCCAAATTGAAGGAGGTTTGGTGGATCGATAACTCGATGGAACAATGGAAAATTGAATCTCTGATCTCTTTCCTAAGGTTATGTCCTGTGCTGGAGAAACTTCTCATCACTGTAAGTCTCTTAGCTAATGCTTACGTGTTTCACTTTATGGTTTTGATAAGTAGATCACTTTATGTTGATGAGAACAGGCCATACGCACAACAAAATATGAACATAGAAATGATTCGTCGCTATTCGAATTGTTCTTTATGATGCAACTATATCTTGTAAACGCAGCAGATTAATGTCTCTTGCAGGTTGATCCGACATGCTATGTTGACAACAGATTTCAAGATATGCAGTGCAATGTCAGAGCAAACAAGCCACTCAGTCGTCTTAAGTTGGTGAAATTAGAAGGGTTCAGCAGTCAGGAAGAAGAGATTCTGTTAGCAGCGCGTATATATCAGGAAGTTATGGGAGGACCAGTTAAAGTTGTATCATTGCGACTGGACGTGGTAAAAGTTATTGTAAGGGTTCGTTCAAAAGAAGCTGATAGGAAGGCGTATTTCAAAGGAAGCAAGAAAGATCGGTCCTCTATATACGAATACAAGTATTTTGAAGAAACTGATACTGAAACCGTTAACTGGGTGCATCCACATAAGTATCGAGACTACGTTGTGGATCGCACAGCGGCGAAAAGATGAGCTTGGTGGGGAAACGCTTTCTTCTCAAGGGCTAAGAGCAAACGCACACCAGCGGCAATATAGTCAGATTGTTGTCCAAGCTTTTATATTAAACCAACTAGATCTCAACTTATATTAGTATATAAATCATATTACAATAAGTTTTGAAATTTTTTATTAACACTAATGATTTTTATAGTAAAAATTGTTCATTTATATTGTAAAGGATGGTGGTTAATGAAGTAGATTAATGACCAACTAAACCGAATTACCGAGCAAATGAAACATTATTCTCTTTCTTATATATTTTACATTAGGTTTATATTAGAATTGCTTAGTAATTATTTGATTAAATCCTTCATTTGCTTTGTGATGATCAAAACTATCATAAGATGACATGTGAATGACCAAGAAAAAATAAGATTCTACATCTGTATTACTCTCTCTGTCTAAAATTATCGTAATATTTTGACCTGAACGCGTGATGATGCAAAGTTTGACACGCGTGCAATGACGATCAAATGTATTTTTTGTAAATTTATCGTGAAATATCAATGATTGTATAACTTACGTACTTCAACCTAATACATATTACGGGACGATCAGACGTGATTTGATATGAAAACGAGACTTGTATTCATGTGTATAAAATAATACAAAATATGTATATATTATAATTATTATGGAACGGAAGGAGTATATATTTATAATCAGTTGTTCTTAAATTACTTGTATAATAGCATGCTTAATTCCCAATCCCTTCGTAGTTAGTTTTACGTGCTTTGTGTATCGATAGTGATCGTCAATGTTTAGGCAAGTCGACAGGCTCTCGGAAGACGGGCTACAACATCATAACACCCTTGAGCTTATAGATCCTTTGCTTCAGGGATCCAGAATAACATAGATCAGTTCAGTTGACACAAAATTAAAGAAGAGCCATTATCGCAAGGCCACTGGAAGTATTTCACAATGAAAAGAACTACGATTCAATTAAGCTGTCATCTGTATATTTACAAAGGAAGAAACTGTTAGAGACCTATTTCGAACTGCTAAATATCTAGAGCTTCTCGTCAATCCCCTCAATAATTTACACACCAGCACACATCTATCCGAAAGCACACACTGAGTACCAAATTAGCTTACCATGAGTAACGAGATACCGCGAAAAGAAAACCAAGAAAAGAAAACACTAAAAGCCTTCCATTCCTATTAACTATCGGATCAATATAACAGTGGAGACAGGAGGCCTCGCTTGCCGAACCTTTGCCTCCAAAAGAATATATGAAATCCCAGAGAGAACATCTAGGCCACCAGCAATCGGCCAACGCGCGTGTTCCTTTAGTAAGGAAGCAAGTAGTCACTCTTCTGCGTCCATGCTGTAGAAGCCTAAGTATAAACGTGGAACCAAGTCGCGCGGGAAAAACCTAGTATCTTTCTCACAAGCATTAATAGCACCATGAGTTGCTTCATCGTACCATGTCAGCTTGCTTTGGCCTAAATGAATCGATGCTGGCGCAAGCCCTTTGCAAAATGAGGTTGCATCAACCGC
>JAOVYX010001155.1:0-41572 GCA_035668315.1 Drosera spatulata | reverse complement strand
TTTTGTATATTGTTTTAAACAGGAGACGGCGCTGAAGAGGAAGGTCACATCCCCCGAGCTTTTCATTCAGACTCACAGGAAGTCTGATGCTCAGGGAGTGGTGGAGACCATTCAGACGGGGAAGTCCATCGCGGACATTCCCCTAGTAGACGAGCCTGCTTCGCAGCTTCGGATAAGTCTATCTCTTGAGCCTTTGTTTAAAATTATTAATTCTGATCTTATTCATTGGATAAAAAACTAACACTCATGTATTATTTACAGGATTCATACTTTGAGCGACTCAGTCAGATGCCTGAGTCGTAGATGGATGAGTCGGTAGATCCCGAGGTTGCGCAGACACAGTCTCAGGCCATGGCTGATCGAGCATTCCTGGAGGTGTCCCGCATCGACAAGGGGAGGATCTACGGCATTGCTCAGCTGCGAGCCAGCTATATCCACGGTCCGCCCTCAGCGCTGCTTCTATATCTCGTTCCGCATATAGCACGGGGATTCCAAAGGATTACCTCCAGCTGAAGGAAGAGGTGCAGACTCTTCGTCAGACTCAGGCGAGGATGGAGCAGCAGCTGGACAACCTCTTTAGGAGGATGGACGGGGATCCGTCCACTTGTCAGATTGAGACCGGCCGACCATTTCCTTCATCAAGACCACCTCCAGACGATGACTCCGCGGCTCCAGAACAACGGAGTATTCGATTAGCTGGTCATTGATGGCTTTGTAAATACAAAAAATTGATGTATTTCATATTTTTAGGATTATGTATATTACTAATGAAATTATTGAGTCATTTTATTGATTGTTGATGTATTTATTCAGGTTTTTATGATTTTAATTTACTTTTTTTTTTAATAAAAACTCAAAAATAGCTACGGATTTCCGTCGCTAAAATAAAATACTTCTAACAAAGAATTAGCTACGGAATTCCATGGTTAAAATTATTTAAAACTTAGCGACGGACTCCGTCGCTAAGTTTAAATATTTTTAGCGACGGATTCCGTCGCTAATATTGTGCACCCTGGAAAATTGATTTTAGCAACGAAAAAGTCAATCCGTCGCTGATTTTTCTGATTTTAGAGACGGATCCGTCGCTGATTTCTACGTTAGCGACGAGGTTTTAGCAACGGATTGTTTCCGTCGCTAATATATTTTAGTGACGGATTTATCTGTTTTAGCGACGGAATTTTTCCGTAGCTAAAACACGTTTTTTTTAGTGACGGAACCAAAAAATTTTTATGAGAAGGGCCAAAAAATATTCAAATAATAATATTTCTCCGGTGTACTGAAATTGAGAGGGGTTAAAATTATTTGCATGGAGTTTATGAACAGTAAAGAATGTGAGGATATGAGTCTTTAGTGTGCACTTAAATTTTATGTATTGTAATAAATAGCGGTCAAATGAAGATTTGATATATATATGACATCTTTAACACACATAATAGTATTTTATTTTAAATATTATAAATATAAATAAAGCATATCTTGAATTTACAAAAGATTAATTATAATAGAATTGTGCTATTATTTAATTATAATGAATTTATAACGTATGTGGAATACAATACTATCAAAATGGATCAAAAAAATTTACAAGAAAAACATAACTACAAAGAAAGACATGATTACATGAAAAGAATAATACATGAATAAAAATGACAAATGAAGTGCAGGACAACCACATAAGAGGGAGAAAAAAAAAAAGGACCCAAAAGAAAAGGGTCGAAAATAGACACTATTAGAACATCTCGCTAACTGAGGAGTCGAAACGCCAGTGTTCAGTGAGCCAACGCGCCAAACCAATTGCGCTGCCCAGAGTCACCAAAGGTGTTGCCATCTTTTTTTATTTGTTATGTTCCAACGGTTGTACCTTAATACTAAATACACTCTCGACAGAACCATAGGGGAGGCCGAGGCCCCCGCTCGCACCCGCTTGGTTCCGCCCTTGTGTACTGTTTGGATGCACTATTTGAGAGGCAATGTCAAGGTAACGTTTGTCATGGTGACGTTGAACAGATATACAATATAATGGTGTTGAGACCAAATGTATTGTACTAAAACAATACGCCACTGAAACAATGAAATGGAGATCAGAGACGAAGCTTGGTGGAGGTGAAGATAGAGTATGCACTATTTTAGTTTATTGACGTACTGTTTTAGACAGTTACAGAGCCACATTAGGGCCAGGGTGAGCAATTGACCCCCCTTGGTTTTTCTATATTTAGTATCTTGGGTAGGGTAATTGCAATTGTTTCTCTCCGTGCAAATGGTCAAGGATGAGTATTTTCTTCTCTTGATGCTGGTTCGAATTCCACCAGCAAATTCAGTGTATAATCTAATCTAATGTTTTAAAAGCTCATTTGATCTTGTATTATATTTTTCATAGATGAGAAACAGTGCATAATGTTTAGTTAGTTTTATAATCTCAAACATTTTGAATAAAATGGATATTATGTATGCATTTGTGTCGGAATTACTTTTTTATGCAAAAATTATCATCAAATTTTCCTATAATTAAGTAATCTCAGCCTTATTCATGTGGACTTCAATCTTATAAAATACTTTATTAAAAATGAAATACATAAACTTATCTTATTCATACTTTATTAAAAATGAATTACATAAGTTTATAATTTTCAAACAAGATATGTTTTGCATGCTTTTCAGATTTATATTTGAAATGATAAACAATAGATTATAAAAGACGAGCTTATTATGCTTTATGAATTTATAATTTTATTGTCATTCTTTATCCTAAAATTTTGATCCCCCGAGTCTCGGTACTGGCCCATCTTCAATGATCAATGTTTTATCCTACGATGGCTAAGAATAAGGGTGAAAGTACTATCTGCGTCCGATTGTTAACGACAGGATTATACATTAGCGCTCTGTTTATTTTGGAGGAGGATGATGGGGAAGACGGACAATGATGACAGACGGCCATGACAACGTTGGAGGATGAAAAATATTTAGGTTTATGATTTTTGTTTTGATTATTGCAATAATTGAAAACATGAGATTCAATATTTATTTTTTTTCTAAACTTAAGTGAGGACAAATTTGAACATAAAAAATAATCTTGTGTATCACTTACAGATAAATAAGATTGATTTTATAAATTTATTAGTAATACTCTTGTAAAACAGTAATTATGTTTCACGACAACTATCTCTAAGTACAAGGTTTGCTGGTATGATGGCACACATCAAACTTCATTTCAATAATTAAGAAAGTGAAAATTATCATACTTATGTGGGACGAAAAGAGTACTATTACTGCCTGCGTCTCATAATGCGTATAACTTTGAACAATAATTACAATATTCATTACATATTTTGACGCTTTATTTTTTTTATGATTGAACGATATGGTATGAATTTTGTTTTGATGCAAGATTATAATACGTAACTTAAATTATTTTTGATGTTTCATAATAATTTTATAAAAACTATTGTTTGATCGTTTCCTGCATCATTCATAATGCAATCAACTTTATTACTTACGTGAACAAATGTTATGTATTTTTTATGGGATGTAGAGAGTATCATCTAGTATGGAGGTGTATAAATTTAGAAAATTGCTCCCTCTGTCTAAAAAAAAGTACAACGATATATATTTTGAGACGCTTTCTTCTTGTTAATATCGATGTAAGAAAATAATTTGCTTGACACTAAATTAGAGTTTATAATTTAATTCATCATTAATATTTTATAATAATTTTATAAAATTTAATATTTATTCGTTATAAAAAATTTTAAAATTATACACCGTTATATTTATTTTGAAAAGGAGAGCACAGTGTTTTCATTCACGCCCAAGTCGTTGAAACTTTTCTGGCCAAGTCATGCCTACAGCTTAGTCGGCCCACCCTGCCATGCATCTTCCTGTGACAGAGGAGATGTCACCATCACGCGGCGAAAGCAATGATATAGAAATCCACCCGAATCTCTCCGTGTGACCACAACGCTTTTTGCGTGTGGCATCGGCAGTGATTTTTGACTTTTCTAATCCCATATGTATTGTACATAATAAATCTCGAAAAGAAAACAGTTAAAATGAATATAATCATTTTTATAATTTAATATTCAAAAATAAATTTGATAATAATTATAGAATTATTATTTCAATATTTGAACTTATTTAATATCTCAAAAGGTTCAATTATAATAAATCTTCGTACGATCACAACATTCTTAACTTGTCGATTACGATTTAATAATTAAATATTTATTTATGATTTTTTTCATTAAATTTTTCATCAAGTGTGGATTTCAATCTTTTTTTAACTATTTTTTAATTAAATTTTTATTCAAGTATTTAATTAATTTTTCAACTATATACTTATCTAATTATTGATGACGTGGTAAGGATAGATGCACTCAAAATTAATGTCAAATATAAAATAATTTATAACTCAGTTTTATTTTGACATCAATTTTAACTCATGATTAAAACATTGTTTTTTTTCATTTCGTGCCAAATTATAAAAACAGCATCACTTTTAACTCATGATTAGACTTACTCTAAAAAAATATTATTCTCTATTTTATTCTGGAAAATTTATTCAAAATTATAAAAATTTGAAAAAAAATCTAAAATCATATACGTGAAAAATAATTTCTAAAATTATATTTTTTTGAATTATTTTCAACAACCAACTAATTTCATTGAGCTCAAATTAGCCACAATCCTTACATCAGGTCAACACCAAAAAACAACATCAACAACTATTCCCTAGCAGTATCAACATTCATCACGAGCTGCAAACATAATACAAGATCGAATAATAATAGCAGCAAGCTCCTCAGGTCTCCTAGTACCAACAGCATACACACGATTATTTCGCTCCTGCCATAAGACATAAACCATGCTACCATTCAAACACTGTTTATGCAAAGTACGACGAGATTTTCCCTTAGCCACACGCATAAACCATCGACACCAGTCCTCCCAAGGTAAATTACCTTGCTGCAGCTTCATAGCGTTGAGAACCAAATGAACATCATGTGAATAGGAGCAAAAGAAAAAGATATGATCCCGATCTTCCCTCGACCTATTACACAAATTACAAGCATCAGACAAAGGGAGGCCTCTATCAAAAAGCCAGGCTCAGATTTCAAGCTTGTAAAGAATCAAGAATCAAGAAATAAAAGCAAACCTTGACCTAACAGCACGATTCCAAATTATTTTCGACCAAGGCACAACAACCAACTGAGACACAAGTGACTCATATCCAGCCTTCACAGAATAAGAACCATGAGCATTACCAATCCAAGAAAAACTAGAAACTGTAAAAATAACAGAAGGAGCCAAAGCATCTCTGATAGCCAATAAAAATAATTTTTTGAAATTATATTTCTGCATATAATTTTTTGAAGTTATTTTTGAATTTTTATAATTTAAGATAATTTATTGTTTTATTTTCGCATGGATCTAAATTAACTTGCTTTTTCCTGGATCTAATTACTCCTTTTGTAAAAGGGAAAAACATAAAAATAAAATTGTTAGTGGTTTGACCGATCTATATGTAAAGGATGGAATTTAGCAAAAGAATTGTAGAGAAGTTTGGTCGGCAATAAAATCCCTTTAATTAAAGTAAGTTGTGGCAACTAACAATGCATTGAAACACAAGTCATTTGAACTCATTAACAAAGAATGGATTAAAAATAAAAATATCTAAAAAAAATTTCATTTATCTTTCGATATTAGTTTTGAAATTTTAAATCCATATATACGAAACTACAATACAAATATACTCCCTTCGTCCCAATAAAATTATAATTGATTGACTTGAAATAATAATTTATGTATGCATTGAATTTAGGATGTTTTGAATTATGTAAGTGAGAAAGTGAGAAAAAAAAATGAAAAAGATAATATGATGAGTTGGTGTGATATAAAATAAAAAATAACGATATTTTGATATTTTTATAGATAAAAAGTTTTCAAATAAGATAACAATATAATTTTTATTAACATCCAACAAAAATATTATGATTCTATTAAAACGGAGAGAATATGATTTATTATTATACACATAATTATAACCACAATTTATAAACACCATTTCATTAAATGCCCAAAATAATTTCGACGGAAATATTACAATGAATTTTTTTTTGAGAATAATTACAATGATATTGATGGCAAGAAAATGATCAAAAATAACACAAAGGTTTTCTTCAAAAAAAAAAACATCGAAATTAACACCTATAAATACACCCCTTCCCATCACCCCAAAATTCCCAAATTTCATGTGGCCTACTGGCCTTTGCCTTCCTCCTCGTTTTCCCCTCGGAAGTTTCTTAAGCTTTCCTTTCCTCTCAAAAACAATTTCTATTGGAAATCATCAATCAAGCCAAGAAACAGCGAACCCATCAGCGAATGGGGAAGTACACGGAGCTGCTCGACATGGGCGTGAGAATAGCAGCTCGATTCCATTAACACTGCCCGCAAACATCCCGCTTGTACTACCACCCACCAACGATCGATCACCACCACCGCCACCACAAGGAGGAGGCGGCGAAGAGCAGCAGCGGCGAAGAAGGAAAAGGGAAGGGGAGGAAGATGATGGTCGGGGTTGTTGGGGCGGATGGGTTTGGGGGGTTTGATGGGTTGAGTTTTCTGAGTGAGAATTCGACCAGTAGCTTTTAGAGGGAATTTGGGGATTTGACTTTAGGGGAAATTCAAGGAAATTAATTGGAGAGATTTGTTGACAGATTTGTAAGGGTTTTCGATTAATTGATATTTGTTGAAACTATTGATCTGGTGTTGTCTTTTTTTTTTCTTTTTTCTTTTTTATGCGGTTCGATCGGCGATAGTTTGTGCGGCTGCTTAATCAATTTTCGTCGGTTAAGTCCAACCTCAAGGCACCCATCATCACGAGATATGATACTAGCATTGGATATGCGACCATTTGAAATCCTACCGTTTTGACTGTTTCACCCCCTTGGAGAATACTTGACTGATTTCTGTAACAGGGGCTCCATCACGCAAGTTAATTTCCCAGTCCGTGCAGCTCCCAGAAACATTACTATCACGTCCAGTTTTATTAACAGATGCAGTGCTTCCTTCAGGAGAATAACTGGAACCCTGATCGTCACCCTGGCTTACCGTCTCCCACCCACTTCGATCATTGTCTAAGTGGCCATTTTTGCTGGCGTCAGAAATGAAGGGTCGCTGGCTCTTTTTGCTTGGGTAGTTGAGGTCAGGACTTTCGACATGCATTTTAGACGCAGGACTACTGGGACTGTGTGCAACACATTGATTAGGGTTACGTCATACTGATTCATCGACGGGAGTAATTTGATTTCGTATTAAAACCTGACATTTTTTCCAATTTGGAGTTTATGTTGTACTCCTTCCAGGAAAGGATGGGATGTAACAACGATCAAACGTAACTTTTTTATAAATTTATCTTGAAATATAATCAATGGTTATGTAATTTATGTATTTTTATTTAATAGATATGGCAGGACGATCAAACGTGATTTAATAAAAAATGAGATTTGTATTTATGCCTATAAAATAATACAAAATATGTAGGAAGAAACATTTTATTTATTTTTTGCAATGAAACGATAAACACAAAATAATCAGGGGAAAAAGGAGCGTGTGTCTTGACACATCGTATTTCAAGTGATGATCTAATGATTAAGATTTATATATACGGATGAATAATCAAAATTAAAACATGATAATTTAATAGCTTTCATCTCTATTGTTTTAATATTAGCCGTAAGATCCATGTTAGGCAAATTACATCAAAATACCTAAGTGAAATTTCATTTATATTTTAGTACCCATTAGAATTCGTGAGCTGCAAACATTAATTCTGTGAACTGAATTCATACGTGTGTGAACTGTAATTTTATATAAATGAACTGTCAAAATCGAAATAGGTACTAAAATATAAGAAAAACTTATATTGGATGTCAAAAAATAATTGCCTCTAAGATGTTCTCTTGACACACCGTATTTCAAAACACATAATCCCTAAACCCAAATAATTAAGCTCTTCATCTCAATCAAATTGTAATATTGGAAAATAGTCGTTATTCAAGATGTTATGAAAACTTATTTTACGTGGATGATTATAATGCAATTCATAATACAGTTTTTTCAAAGGGAATGCCGGGGTTGCAGTTACTACAGTGTAGAGAGACTGCAACCCTCACACATTTGAAATCTAACTATCATGTTATTACAGTTTAAAATTCAAAAATTTAAAAACAAAATGAATTTTCAAAAAAAAATTAACCAATCAAGTTAAATAGTGGCAACCAATTTGGCTGAAGTTGATGTACCTTCCTTATTCCTTATTATTTTAGAGTCCCTTATTCCTTATTATTTTAAAATCCAATGACTAAAAAGTGTCAACAAGGCTCAACAAAACAGCCGATGATTCCGATGGATTCAAGAATGGATGTTCAAGGGTACAACAAGCTCTCAGAAAAACGATAATGGTCACAATAGACCAAAGAAAAGTCGTAATAGCAGAAAACCTTCAAATAGGAATAGGAATCGAAACGCTATTGTAATATCCCAAAATTTTTTTGATAATTATTATCTCATTAAATATCACAAATAATATATTAATGAACTTCATAATTTATTCAATGGGGATAAAAAATTTATTTGTCAAAATTATGACAAAAATATGATAAATACAGATACAATTAAACCCTATCACATAAAAATATGGGATTATAATCTCTCTCTTTTTATCTTTTCTAATTCTACCACTTCGTCCCGTCTTTTTACTTTGCCTACCACCTCCTCCACTTCTCATCATTGACATCTTATGCACGCATCACATCTTCCTCTTCACTTCTAATCATTTCATCCTTAAACCTCTCCTCTCTACTCCTTTTTCTCTCTTATCCTTCACATGTGCATTAGGAGAAGATCGAGACATCGCCGCTAGCAATCACCGGAGGAGAGGTGTAGCCGTCATCAATCGTTGAGGCTCGTTGTTGTCATCATTGGTTTAGGTGAGAGAAGGTGAGCTACTTGAAGATTAGAAATTTTGTGAAAAATCATAAACTCTTAGATAAATTCGGATTTTAATCTCTGTTAAAATCTTACATGTCTAGTTTCTAATGGAGTTGATAAATCATTATTCGAAATTATAAATCTTAAGATATAAATCAAAATATACGGGTATATCAACCTATAAAAAACTGATTATAGGGATAACCTTATGGCCTGATCTGGAATTACCTAGTAGGATTTATAAGATAAGACTTATATCACTGGAAACGTATTGAAATTTAGTTTTTAGAAAAGTTTACAAATCTGGATTTGAAGTTGTGTGTAAGGATTTATGAGATGATTAGTAAAGGAAGGCCAAACTATTTGATTTAGCAAAAAACATAATTTAAACGAATAAACTACAATTATCCGTAAGGTTTTACAATGGAAACTTTAATTCACTGAAAGAATTATGGAGTCTACTTATGCAAAATTTTACGAGTTAATTTTTGAAATTGTATATAGAAATAATAGATTTAAATACGTCGAAGTGTCATATTAAATAGTTTCTGAAAACTGTTAGTCATGGCCCGTGAAGGGTGTTAAACGGCCCGTGAATATGAAAACTGACACATTGTTTTGGTTTCTACGTTGTTCACAGTCCGTGAAGAAGGGTTCACAGCACGTGAAGCATGGTAACAGCTCGTGACAACTCCAAATGTACACGAACATTTTTAATGATGATAAATATATAAAATCATCATCATGAACTATCAAAATAAGTACTCCTCCATCCCGAATTAATCAAAACGTTTTGACTCAGCACGAAAATTTATGCGAGTATTAAATTTGTGTGGATTTTGGTGAAGAATGATTATTTTTTTTGTGATAGTGGGATTTACTGTAACAGTTGTGAAAGAAGTTAGTGGATGTATTATAACAGATGAGATTGATTTGATATTTTTTTATATTAAAAGATTACCAAAAATGGAAACGTTTCATTTATTTTGGAACTAACCAAAAAAAAAAAAATGTTTCAATTAATTTGGGATGGAGAGAGTATCAAAGTCTCTTCCCAAAAAACGAATAAATATGCGTAACTCCATAACGTGAACAAACATTCACAAGGGTGAGTCTTAATATGCGTATCCTATTACGTTATAGGAGCTGGAGACACTGCTTGTTGAAATATAAAGAAAAAATCGAGCGCGTGTGTATGGAAAGTAGTGTTAAGAAGGTAACGTTTAGATTTATTGTGTGTGGCGATGCATATTATTATACCGAGAGTATAATAATATGCATTAAAATCATTGGACGTGGTCACTAAATGTGGCTAACCTAAAATAGTGACTATAACCGTCGTGTGCTGTGTGCTAAATATTAAGTGATATGGAGTGTTATTGCATGTTGTATGCTATGCACTGTGAGTACTGTTTGATGTTTAAAACTGTATAGATTGAATTATATTCCATAAATATGTGACTGTCGATCTGGCTATTGATGTGTTGGTTATGAGACTTGGATGGCAGAGTTACATTGTGACTAGGCATGCTGAGTTGTGAAAGGGACTGACCCCCCTGTGAGTATTCATCTTGCATGCATACAGCGATCCGATGAGGTCATTTTGGTTTGTTAGGATACTTACTGTAGGAGACCCGAGACTTCAGATAGGGTTTGGCCTCCCTACTGGATGACCCATGCAATAAACATAAAAGTAAAGAGTTGGCCTAGGTTACAAGTGTTTATACTCTGAGTTTAGTATGCTCCCAATAACATATATGAGACACTCGCGAGATGAGATACGCATGAACGAATAAATGATTGGAGTTGGAGAGGGAGAAGTATGTTTGGTGTAGTGGTGTTGTTTGGTTCGATACTTGGTGAATCTATGCTCTATGACTAATGTGCTTATTCTAATATGCTGGATTAGATGATTTATGCTTTTAATCTGCTTTATTTGACTGGTGTGTTGATTTCAGAGTATGGAATATATGAAATATATAATTTAAGTGATCACCTTTCTTATTCTCTTTCTCTCACGCATCCCTTGGGAAAGGGACCGACACGTTATTGAACTCCAATAGCTCACGATAACTTTTCTTGTTTGCTTTTCTTCTTTTTTTCTTTTACAGGAGCAACGGATTATTGTGAGACATGATAGATCACAAGGATGCAAGCTCGTAACACAAACCTAGAGAAGTATTAAACTGATATTTTACTTTAGGATCGGTGTGAGGTAGTCAAAAAGACTGTGAATCATAAGATTGAACATTATGAGGAAAAGTGAATGGCTTCTAGTGATGTTGGTTCTATTTTATTCTTATGCCTAAATCAGGATGTGATGAGTATGCCTACCTGAGACAGTGACCCCCAACGACAGTAATACCACGTGGATTCCTATGAAAAGGATAGGAAAGTTGAGGAGTTAGCTGCTTTACAGCTATGCTCAACCTTCACAATAACACTTTCAAGAAAAATGATCAATGATTCTACGGATTCAAGAATGGACACAAAGTGCTCAACCTTCACGAATGAAGGACATATTATGTATTCTTTAGCTCACTTCACATTAGTTCATTTCTCATAGATAATGCAACCAAGGTTTACATTCTCGTGTCCTTTTAATTTAAACGATATAAGGATCTTTTTAGTTTATTTCTAGATAGAGCACACAAGTTATAATGATGCATATTTTACTCCATTTTAATCCCCTTCCTATCACACAATATTCGTGAAAAAATATGGATAGAATTTCCTCCACAACCTCCTCTTCCTGATTAGGAACTTTCTTCAGTTGACCACGACCGATCTTGCAAACATATACACAAGTTCAAGTCAGACTATGATTGCAAACAACCACCAAAACTCCAAGAGAAGATCTTGAGATTCAGACTTTCAAATTGCCATGGGAGCCGCACCCCTTAATCTCTTGCATCCACTTATTTAAAAAAAAAAAAAAGAAAAGAAAAACCCTATTTTGCATCATTGAGAATATGTTCCTTTTCCCTTTTTTCTTTTTTTTTTCTTATTGGTCAATGGTTTGAGTTCAACGCGGTCCAATTTATTCTTTTCGCATTCTTTTTTTTTTTTTCTATTCAAGTCATCTACGCATCTTGGTAATATTAATTCGAGCACCTCATGGCCCATATTTCTTCATCGTTTTGATAACATCCACATGAAACTATGAAAGTAATTATTTTAAACATTAGATTCTTTCCTTTATAAGTTCGTTGATGTGATCAAATGTCTCTTTTGACTTCAAATGCTCTACTTCATTGCTACGCAAGTAAAAGTTTTTGTTTCTCATAGCATGCCACGTCATAATAAAGTCAATTTTGAGTCACATAGTATATGTTTTCCAATCTACTTTAATACTAATACCTCGATAATCAATAACATAAAATCTTTTATATTGAACTTGAAAGAGTTGAAATCAAGTATTTTGATTCAATAATAACAAATTTTCACGCTAAAAATTCCTTTGCCAAAATAATTTCCTCGAAACTGTGCAAAACTTCCACGCCAAAAAAAAAAAAGAAAAAGAAAAAGAAACTTCCCAAACGTTAATCCTAGAGCCAATTGGACATGGGAAAGTGTAGTTGAATAAAATTGAGGCTGGGAACCTACATCGATGAAAATAGATTCCATGGTTCGAACGATTTTTTATGCACAGGGTGTTTGCGATTCAACAAAAGAAGAAAATCGATGGATGAAGAAAGAAGGTAGCATGGTTAATTTTCTCCGCATAGAAAGAATAGAGAGAGAAAAAAATAAAAATTATGAGAACCCTTGGAATTTTTGTTGATGTGATAGGTAAAAAACATATAGGGACGGTGTATTTCACTCCCTGAATATAACGAGTGAAAAATAAATATAACGATTGATATAAAGATAAGAAAAAAAAAATAGAGAAGCGATTGGGTGGAGTTTTGTATTCAAAATTATAAATAGAAATAGGGAATGTATTGAAGAACCTGCTCATAGTGCTCAGATGGTGACTTCAAATTCCCCCACATGCTTAAAGAGGACGGTCCCTTTTTGTATTAGTACTATCACTAAGCCAATTACTACTAACCTTCCTCAACTCTTACCTAGTTGTGTCATGTAACGACCCCATTGACTTTGACCAGGTTAAGGTCGACTCAGCCCTTGGACCAGGGTTAGGGTTGGGCCTTGATCCTAGATGAAAAAGTTCGGCCTGGCCTAACCCGTTTAAAAGTCCGGGCTTAGCCTAACCCTCGGATAGATGAAAAAGTTTTTGTTCCCTTTAAAATCGTCATCGTATTCCACAATAACATTATCGGCATTAGAAAAAACGATAACGATTTCTAAAAAACGTCAACGTTTTCCTCAACTTATCTCAACGGTTGAATTTTTCAAATTGAGAACGAAAGGGCTAGGGCCGACCCCGGCCCGGTTTATCGACCCTTTGGATAAGGACATGGGTTAGGGCTGGACCTTAATCCTAGGGCAAAATATAGACAAATCCAATCCCAAAATCGTCATCGATCTATCTAGAATACCTACATAAATTGAAAAACTATCATACAAGTATCTCAATTATTATGATGCGTAACGAAAAATACTAATGACGTGTATACAACTGGATTGATCAGATCTATGAATTTAGAACATGAACAAACGTCGTTAATAGGCTCCACTTCCCATATGTCCTTGACGGCCGATGTAGACGAGTCATCGCTTGATCGCACGATTAGGGTTAAGGAAGGTGACCTACTTGATATATATAGAGATGTAACAATTATTGGGCCTGTTCATCACAGGCCAATAAATATCTACCCAACCCACACTAACCGGCCCCATATTACACCGAATAAGAGCAAATATATCTCAATTGATAGACCAACTAATTAGTCCATTTTAACTTATTAACAATTAATATAAACCATATATGAAAATTTACTAAGATAAATCTTACATCTCGCACTTGGGTTTATTAATTATCAAAAACAAAACAAAACCAAAATTTTAGAAAACAATTTCAGTTTTTGAAATGAACACAAGAAACAGGTTAATAACTATTTTGGAAATGTTAGACGCCAACAAAAAAACCATTGGTTTAGAGACGCTCTTCTAAGTCAATTCAATCCCATAGAGGATCAAGTTCAGAATCATGACGGAAACTGCATCTTTCTCTAAACGACAACGGACATTCCATGGTCACAAAACTCTAAACTCTTGTCGATTTCAATATGGTAGTGCGACAAATAGATAATACCCCAACGAAAACGTCATGTATAATCCTTTTGTCAGTCACACGATTTTCTCACTTATGTACCAAAGTATGATTGAGAAAATCACTTGGTTACAAATGAACCAAGTCATATGTCTTGACTTATGTATCACGCGTGATGTACCTTATGTGTCCCAAGACATATATCACGCGTGATACATAAGACAAGACATATGACTTGGGACATATTACGCGTGATATACCTTATATGTCCCAGGACATATATTAAGGCACAATCTATTACCCCAAGCCTTTGCTCAAGAGTGACACAACTCTTAAGACTTTGAATAACATGAAGTCATACATAAAACATTAACGTATTCCTGTAATGATAAACTATGTCCAGTTTACTTGACTTCATCGGAACAAATGTAAATAGCCTAATAGAGCCTCAAATATGTCAAGGGCATTAGGAAAGTGGAACCTATTAACGACGTTTGTTCATGTTTCAGATCCACAAATCTGATCAATCCAGTTGCGTACAAGTCATGAGTATTTTTCGTTGCGCATCATGATGATCGAGGTACGTGTATGATCATTTTTCAATTTATGTTGGTATTTTAGATAGATGTATGACGATCCTGGGATTGGATTTGCCTACATGTGTTATCAAAGCGAACATAGATTTATATGTAGTAATCGTGGATTTAATTTTTATTTTGTTAAGCGGTTACAAATAAGTTAAACATCCCTATTTTTACGATAACGTGTGGGAGTGTGGTAACATATCTTTTAATATTTAGTTTAGAATTAAAGAAGAAATAGGAAACAAAAACGGATAAAAAAGCATAAAAGAAAAAAAAAAAGAGTTTCAGAGATATAGGAGAAGCAGAGGGAAAAGAGGGCTTGATCAATATCAAAATCTAGAGAAGAGTGATCGCTATTTGTGGGATTATTAGCATCCTCTCATCACTATTCGGTACGTGATTGTCATGGCTTCTCAATTCTCGATCGATCTCTTATCTATATTCATATATTCATCCTATTTTGACTCCATGTGTGATTGACTCACTTGATTGTTCGATCTTTGATCGTTTGTCGAATTAATCAGTTTTCTAGATTATATTGATGAGTACCCATAATATAAACTGGATCCTAATGTTTGTTTGGATTTTCTTTATTTGATGACTTTATATGGAGGTATATCGATTCGTTAATCTGAATAATGATAAAGAAATTGACGGATTGATATGATTGTAACCTTTTGGTATGCCCAGGTTTTATGTTTTAGGGCATGTCGCACGTGGAATGGATATGGTCCTCAGTTTATCCATGGTTTTTTTTTTTTTTTTTTTTTTTTGTGGCAAAAGACCTTCGGAATGAGTCAGTATGAAAATTGGTACCGAGATAAGGTCACTTGTTAAGATTACGAATTCGATGAGTTTGTCTTGTACTTTGATATCCTCCATATTCTATTTCTTTGACTCGTCGTGGTAAAGTTGATCACTTGTATTTCTTAATCCTTGATATTAAGCTTTCTTTGCCTCTCGACGGTCATGGTTGTCACTACTGGGCTTGTGCGCACAGTACTTGTTTTTGTCCTTGTTCTATAATTTTTTTTTGCAGGTATGCTCATATGAGATTAAGGATGATCAAATATGAGATTAAGGTTGATCAGAGTTTAAAGGAAGCTCATTGATTTTGGATATTTTAAGGATGTATAGGTTTATGTTAAAGGTTGACCCTATCGACTATGTATCGTAGCTACGAGAATCTATTTTATGTAAGTTTGAATTGCTGTATGGATTATAGTGACTTACTTGAATAATTGATTGTGGTTTATTAATTCACGTACCATCATGCCTATATGAAATTCGGGATGTGATAAAATGGTATCAGAGCGGGAGTCGGCTGGATCAATATTTGAGGATTATAGTTTTTCTTGATTGGGAAGTGTCATAAGTTACAATGTCATATATATATAACGGTTAATAGTTTTCACGTTAAAATGTTAGTGCTATACAAGCGAAGACTCTTGAGGATTTATTCTTTGAGACACTCGAGCTGAGCACTGAGCAGTTTGAGGTTTTAGGTGTGAACTCCAAGACTATGGTTAGTCAAGTACAAGAGTTGCAGATCATCATTCATGACACCATAGCTGAAGGAATGAAGATTTTTGAGACCTTCCAAGTGGCTGCTGTTATTGAGAAGCTGTCTCCACTATGAAAGGACTTCCAGAACTATCTCAAGCATAAGCGCAAAGAGATGAAGCTTGAAGACCTCATTGTCAGACTACGGATTGAAGAAGACAACTGTCAGTCCGAGAAGAGGGCAGGGAAGCTTCCAATGAAGGCAAAAGTCAATTTGATAGAGTCAAACAAGAAGAGAAAGCGCCTAACCAATGATCAAAAGAATGGCGGTCTGACAAAGAAGTTTAACGGAATCTGTTTCAATTGTAGAAAGCTGAACGATAGGGCGCGAGATTGTCGTCAGCCAAAGAAGGACAACAATCAGTCTATGCAAAAATAAGTTAACATGGTTGAACATGAGATCTCAAAGCTCTCCCTTGTTGTTGTTGTCTATAAAGTCAACATGGTGCAGAACTCAAGAGAATGATTTGTGGACACCGATGCCACACGCCATGTTTGTGCTGACAAGAAGATGTTCTCATCATACACTCTACTTTCTGGAGAGGATGTCTACATGGGGAACTCATCGACCTCATCCATTGCTGGAATTGGGAAGGGCATCATGAAGATGATTTTTGACAAGGAGCTAATTCTCATGGATGTTTTACATGTGCCAAACATTAGGAAGAACTTAGTTTCAGGACCACTCCTGTCTAGGGCTTGTTTTAGAATTGTATTTGAGTCTGATAAGTTTGTGTTGTCTAAGGCTAGGATGTACGTGGGCAAAGGATATCTTGACAATGGTTTCTTCAAGATGAATTTGTAAAGACCCGAAAAATACGTAAAAATTTATTTTCTCGATAAATTAACAATATGTAATGGGATAAATTAAACCTTAACCCAAATGATTAAAAATGGTCATGACCATGAAGAATTGCATGCTACAAAAACCTAAGGATCATAAACATGTTGTGAACATAAGTGGGATGGAATCCACTGTTGTGAAGTATTCAATAAGTGGGAGATTAGTGAGGTTGTCGACTACTTCACATCCACGACGGATGTTGTTTACGCTCATCAAGTATGGGAGTGTGAGGGCAACGCCGTTATGGACTAAACGATTTAGCATCTAATATGATGTGAGACCGTTGATGTCATAAACAAGTGAAGAAGGACGTTTGCAGGTTGCCTCGTGCCTGAGAAGCACGGGCCGTGCCTAAGGTCTTTGAGAATGTTACTAAGCACAACCACATGAAGCTGTGCAGACCACGCACAACCGTGCATGATGAAGGGCAGGGGTCGTGCGCCTTGAGGTCCTGCATTCTCTGAACACAACCCTGTCAGGCCGTGCACGAATGGCACGAAGCCATGTCACAGGCCTTGACTGCGAGATAAGATTTATTATTATATCAATAAATCTTATTATTTTATGGATCTACCAATATACACATGTTATTATATGTCCAGATAAGTTTCTAGGATTTGACTTCTGATCTAATAAGATCTGATATGCTCTGTAATCCTCTCTTCACATGGTGCTTTGTCATCACGGTTTGTGGTGGTGTTCTTGTGGGGGGTTTTTCCCGGTGCTCAGGTTTTCCCATGTTAAATCGTGTGTTCTTGTTGTGCATTGTGTACATTTAGCATCTTCAAATCTTTCAAGCTATCCTTGTGATAAGCATATTCTACCTTGACATGACATAATCATATGGTTGACAATAAAGGGGAAACTTAGAACCAGAGATTGGCTTGTTAAACATGATATAATAGTAGATGGTGGTTGTAGTGTCAAAAGGGGTGAGTGTCACAAACACCTATTTTTCTCTTGTGATTACTCGAGGAAAATGGTATGGAGCATTAACTTAGTGTTGAAAATGAGACTAGATGCCGATTGGGATGACTGGTTTGGTTAGATGATGAAGGGAAAATCTGCTATGGCTAGATGTCGCAGGAAGTGTCATGCTGCCATGGTGTATATGATATGGCAATAACGTAACTGAAGGTTGTTTCATCAAGGGTGGAGAAGGCCTGAAGACCTGAATATAAAGCTGTTAAAATAGAAATCGAATCGATTATCGAACCGCTTTCGAAATTGATAAATCGAAACCGACCGAACCGATTATTAAAATGGTTCGGTTTTGGTTTACAAAATGAAACCACGGTTTAAAAACCGAACCGAGTGAAAAATCGATGGTAAACCGATTAATCGAACTGTTTATGATCAATTATCAAACCGTTTAAAATTAATTATTGTAATTATTTTACATAAGATTATTAAGCTTAAAAATCAAACATATTATATTATTTTAAACGTAAGACAACCTAATATCCTTAATATTGTGGATATTATCTTCTTTTTCTTTTCTTTTTTTGTTAGAAATGAAAATAAAACCTTCAGTCATATTTTCTATTTATTTGGTCGAATATTTTTTATTTGGTTAGTAAGAAAATCATTTGTTCATATACTTGTAGTATGATTTATGTCATTTTTTTTTTAACTCAATATGTCCAATTTACTTTTACAAATATGTGTAGTAAAAATTTATAAAGTTATTTAATGAATGATATATATAATTAGAATGTCAAATATTTAAGACCAAAATCGTAAAAAATCGTACAAATAAAATCGTTTAAAAATCGAAAAAAGTGAATCGATTAATAAACAGTTTTGATTTTGATTTTGTATTGTAAAAACCGAAACGACTAAAAAAATAACCGATTAATCCGAACCGACTCAATTAACATTCTTACCTGAAGACCTAGTGGTTGTTATATTGTACTGTGTGCGAGATTTGAAGTTGGAATGATTTGAATGTTTGAATAGGGCATGTAATACTTGAACCATAGTTAGTTTTTTTTTTGTGATGGCTTATACTTTTTCTGTCCCATATTAAATACAACGTTTTTATTTTAGGGTCGTTTTAAAATATATGCAACATTTGTTTTTTTTTTCTTATTTGAAATCAAATTTATATTAAATTAAACACACTATTCCACCATATCCTACTAACTTCTTTCACATTCTTTCACATATTTTTACATCAACCCCTACTATCATAAATAAAAGAAAAAAAATACAATTAACCCCTCTAGAGTTCTATTGATTTGCACATTGTCCCTTGAACTTTAGAACATACACATAACCCTTTGAACTTTGAAAATAAGGGGTAATGTATGATAATTTTGGGGGGTTAACTGTCCAAAAATAAGAAATACAGGGGGTATCTGTATAATTTAAAAATATTGAGGATTAAGTGTCCCTGAGCTAAAATAAAA
Source organism: Drosera spatulata (assembly GCA_035668315.1). Taxonomy (NCBI): domain Eukaryota; kingdom Viridiplantae; phylum Streptophyta; class Magnoliopsida; order Caryophyllales; family Droseraceae; genus Drosera; species Drosera spatulata. The sequence goes on along the minus strand of JAOVYX010001155.1, from coordinate 22,009 downwards.
GGGATTTAGTGTATTTTTCTGTAAAAAACATAGAGGAATTCATAATGCATCCCCATAATTTCTTGTTTTTTGATTGATTATCAAAATTTAATTTGTTTTTCATTAATTGAGGTTATTTTTTTCACCAATCAAACTCGAGTAAAAGTATAGGGGATGTACATTTCCAAGAATACAGCTAATAAGATATATTAATCAAATTTAATCCTTATATAAAATCTCATATTAGATCAAATAATTTTATATAATTCGGGAGGGAAAGAATATGTGCTCATGGCCGGAAAACATTGTAAATTGAGTATTTTTTGAATATTGTAATGAAATTTATGCGGTTGAATGAAGATTTATTTTAATTCACGTCAAACTTGTTGAAACTTTTCAGACAAAGTCCAACTTACGCCTGAGTTGGCCGACGTCGCCATGCATCTTCCCGTGACAGAGGAGAAGTCACAATCACGCGCACTAAGGAAAGATTTGGTAATCGACGCGAATCTCCTCATGTGAGACCACACACTTTCTGCGTGTGCCACGAGCAGTGTTTTTTTGACTTTTTCTAACCTATTCAGTCTTCATTATGGAAAAGATTTTCTAAAGTACTTGCTCATTTTCCTTTTTTACGATCATAATCTCTTTCTGTAGGAAAACAAAAAGAAGAGAACAATGTAAATGAAATGATCATCTAGGAAAAAAGTGAGATCTTCAATCAAAAAAATGGCTAAATGATGTTATTTGAGAAATATGCGCATCAATTCTGAAATTGAATATGTATAGATCATACTAGTCTATTCGCTCATGTAAACTATGCACGAGATAAAAACGAAAAAAAATAATTTTAGTCTTAAATTAAAGAAAAAAGATATGATATAATTTTTTTAAACGGTATAGTAGTTACAGAATATTATTCGATATGCGTCATTTTTATGTCAAAGATTTTAAAAATGAAATACTATTATCTTTTCATTTATTTTTATTAATTATTAAAAATTAATATTTAATACAGAGTATTATTTGAAGAATTGATATATATTTGAATTCATATTTACTTCTTAAAATTCAACAAAAATATATATGCTAACTAATAACTTTTATCGAATCAATCTTTTTCTTTGAGTTTGACTATTAATTTTATTTATTTTCTAATTCATTAATATTAAATCATAACCGTGGGATGTAAAGTTGACGATCAAAATTAAAAGATCTCTATTGAACACAAATCCATCTCTATTTACTTAGTATATACTATAGATTCCTTAGTTTGGGATCAATTGAATGTCTTTTATGATGTACAAAATAATTAGCTAAAGTTGATAATTTAAATGATTTAGAAAAAAGTTCAAATGCACATAAAATCAATCAGATCAGTTATCAATGTATATTTGACCGATTGAACCCAAATTTTCACTTGACGTGATGATGGGTTTATAAAATTATCTCAAATTAGAAAATAAATAAAGTTAATAGTCAAACTTAAAGAAAAAAATTGATTCGATAAAATTTATTAGTTAGCGTATATATTTTTGTTGAATTTTAAAAAGTAAATATGGACTCAAATATATATCAACTCTTCAAATAATACTCTGTACTAAATGTTAATTTTTAATAACTAATAAAAATAAATGAAAAGATAATAGTATTTCATTTTTAAAATCTTTGACATAAAAATGATTCATATCGAATAATATTTTGTAACTACTATATCGTTTAAAAAAACTATATCATATCTTTTTTCTTTAATTTAAGACCAAAAATATTTTTTTTATCCCTTGCATCGCTGTACGGACGAATAGACTAATATAATCTGTACATATTCAATTTCAGAATTGATGGGCATATTTCTCAAATAACATCATTTAGCCATTTTTTTTGATTGAAGATCTCACTTTTTTCCTAGATGATCATTTCATTTACATTGTTCTCTTCTTTTTGTTTTCCTACAGAAAGAGATTATGATCGTAAAAAAGGAAAATGAGCAAGTACTTTAGAAAATCTTTTCCATAATGAAGACTGAATAGGTTAGAAAAAGTCAAAAAAACACTGCTCGTGGCACACGCAGAAAGTGTGTGGTCTCACATGAGGAGATTTGCGTCGATTACCAAATCTTTCCTTAGTCCGCGTGATTGCGGCTTCTCCTCTGTCACGGGAAGATGCATGGCGACGTCGGCCAACTAAGCCGTAAGTTGGACTTTGTCTGAAAAGTTTCAACAAGTTTGACGTGAATTAAAACATATCTTCATTCAACCGCATAAATTTCATTACAATATTCAAAAAATACTCAATTTACAATGTTTTCCGGTCATGAGCACATATTCCTTCCTTCCCGAATTATATAAAACTATTTGATCTAATATGAGATTTTATATGAGGATTAAATTTGATTAGTATATCTTATTAAGTGCATTCCTAGAACTGTACGTCCCCTATATTTTAGTGGAGTTTGATTGATGAAAAAAATAACCTCATTTAATGAAAAGCAAATTAAATTTTGATAATCAATCAAAAAACAAGAAATTATGAGGATGTACTATGAATTCCCCTGTGTTTTTTTTTAGGGAAAAATACACTAAACTCTTTTTATTTTAGCTCAGGGACACTTAATCCTTCATATTTTTGAATTATACATATATCCCTTGTATCCCTTATTTTTGGACACTTAACCCCCCAAAATTGTCACACATTGCCCCTTATTTCCAAAATTCAAAGGATTATGTGTATATTTTCAAATTTCAAGAGGCAATGTACAAATCAATGAAACTTTAGAGGGGTTAATTATATTTTTTATTTTTATTTATGATAGTAGGGGTTGATGTAAAAATATGTGAGAGAATATGAAAGAAGTTAGTAGGATATGATGGTATACTATATTTAATTTAATATAAATTTGATTTCAAATAAGAAAATAAAACAAGTGTTGCATATATTTTGAAACGGCCTAAAAATAAAAAAAATATTGTATTTAATATGGGATAGAGAGAGTATAAACCATTACAAAAAATAACTAACTATGCTTCAAAGATTACATACCCTATTCAAACATTCAAATCATTCCAACTTCAAATCTCGCACACAGTACAATATAACAGTCACCAGGTCTTCGGGTAAGGATGTTAATCGAGTCGATTCTGATTAATCGATTCGTTTTTTAGTCGTTTTGATTTTTACAACACAAAATTAAAACCAAAACTGTTTATTAATTGGTTCATTTTTTTTGGTTTTTAAACGATTTTATTTGTACGATTTCGTCTTAAATATTTTGATATTCTAATTATATATATCGTTCATTAAATAACGTTATAAATTTTTACTACACATATTTGTAAAAGTAAATATCGAGTTCAAAAAAGAAAACGACATAAATTATATTAAAAGTATATGAACAAATGATTTTCTTACTAACCAAATAAAAATAATTGGACCAAATAAATAGAAAATATGACTGAAGGTTTTATTTTCATTTCTAACAAAAAGAAAAGAAAAGAAAAAGAAGACAATATCCACAATACAAAGGATTTTAGGTTGTCTTAGGTTTAAATAATATAATATGTTTGATATTTAAGCTTAATAATCTTATGTAAAATAATTACAATAATTAAATTTAAACGGTTTGATATTTGATCATAAACGGTTTGGTTAATCGATTTACCATCGATTTTCGGTCGGTTCGGTTTTAAACCGTGGTTTCATTTTGTAGACAAAAACCGAACCAATTTAATAATCGGTTCAGTCGGTTTTGATTTATTGATTTCAATAGCGGTTCGATAATCGATTCGATCTCCGTTTTAACAGCCTTATATTCAGGTCTTCAGGCCTTCTCCACCCTTGATGAAACAACCTTCAGTTACGTTATTCCCATATCATATACACCATGGTAGCATGACACTTCCTACGACATCTAGCCATAGCAGATTTGCCCTTCATCAATTTCATCATCTAGCCAAACTAGTCATCCCAAGCCTTGGCATCTAGTCTCAGTTTCAACTAAGTTAACGCCCTATACCATTCTTCTCAAGTAATCACAAGAGAAAAATAGGTGTTTATGAGACTCATCCCTTTTGACACTACAACCACCATCTACTATTATACCATGTTTAACAAGCCAATCTCTGATTCTAAGTTTCCCCTACATTGCCAACCATGTGATTATGTCATGTCGAGGCAGAATATGCTTATCCCAAGCACAGCTTAAAAGATTTGAAGATGCTAGATGTACACAATACACAACAAGAACACACGATTTAACATGGGAAAAGTTGAGCACCGGGAGAAAAACCCCACAAGAACACCACCACAAACCGTGATGACAAAGCACCATGTGAAAAGAGGATTACAGAGCATATTAGATCAGAACTCAAACCCTAGAAACTTATCTAGACGCATAATAACATGTGTATATTGGTAGATGCATAAAATAATAAGATTTATTGATATAATAAATCCTATCTCGCAGTCAAGGCCTGTGACATGGCTTCATGCCACTCGTGCATGGCCTGACAGGGTCTTGTTCAGAGAATACAGGGCGTCAAGGCGCACGACCCGTGCCCTTCATCATGCACAGTTGTGCGTGGTCTGCACGGCTCCCTGTGATTGTGCTCAGTAACATCCTCAAAAACCTCAGGCACGGCCCGTGCTTCTTTGGCACAAGGCAACCTGTAAATGTCCTTCTTCACTTGTTTAGCACATCAACGGTCTCACATCATATTAGATACTACATCGTTTAGGCCACAACGGCGCTGCCCTCACACTCCCATACTTTATAAGCGTAGACAATATCCGTCGTGGATGTGAAGTAGTTGTCAACCTCATCAATCTCCCACTTATTGAATACTTCACAACAATGGATGCCATCCCGGTACCTAACCGTCTGAAACCAACCTCAGTTACACACCAACTGAATTTTGAATGACTCATTATCTTAGTCAAGAAATCCGCATTGTTAAGGGACCTCTAAACCTTTTCCAATAGTACTATCTTCTTCTCAACTTTCTCACGGATGAAATGATATTGAATGTCGATATGCTTCGTACGGGAATGATACGTCGGAATTTGAACCAAATAAAGTGCTCCTTGATTGTCAAACATCAATTTCATTGATTCAATCTGAAAACCGAGCTCACTACTTAGTCTTCATAATCACACAACTTCCTTACTGGTATGAGTCAAAGCCATATACTCAGCTTGAGTTGACGATAGGGCTACTACACTCTATCGTCTACTCATCCAACTAACCGTTGCACCTAACAATCTGAAAACATACCCACTGATAGAGCTTCTGCTATGTAAGTCACCACCTTAATCCGCATCAGCATAGCATGCTAACTGAAGAACACTCCTACTACCCGTACCTTCAAAACACAACATGTAATTTGAAATACCTCAAAGATACCTGAGAACTCCCTTCACGGTTGACCAATGCCACTTTCCGGGATTTGTCAAGTAACAACTCAATACTCCCGCTACATGGGCAATATCAGGTCATGTGCTAACCATAAACAGAAAATATATATCCACTTTGGACATATTAATCAAGCAATACGATCCAGGACACGATCACAAAGAACTAACTCAGAGGGATACAACTAACTTTGACAAACTCAATCAACTTTGTTTACAATCAACTGGGTGTAAATCAACTATCGAGCAAGTCTGCTTGAAATCACATTTATTCTCCTTTCTGTCTGTATCTCTAATGCACTCACATTCATCAATGAGGTTCATGATACTGTTACTAATGACCCTGTCACCAACGACTTCAGGGCTGCATGCATGCGATGAGGAGGAGTGCTACTACCTCTTCCTACCTAATTCCACAACTTTGCCATCACGATGTAACGCCTTCGCCAAATCCTTGCTACCGGGTCGTCACCAAGAACTGCTCGCCAGGCTGTCAACTGGCCCCACAGACCAACACTAGTCCTTTCAGTGCGCTTTGACCTCACTCGCGCACGCCCTGGGAAACTTCCTAGGAGGTCACCCATCCCAACATTGCTCCACGTTAAGCACGCTTAACTGCGGAGTTCTAAAGTGATGGGCTATCGAAAAGGAAGGCTCACCTTGTTAGTATAGGTAGTACTATCAAACCATTTAAGCATTTCTTTGGGGTATTACATACACTCCCACTTAAAGAACGCAACGTCCTCGTTGCGACTTCAAGCACAACACACAGCCCCAGCACCTTCCCCCGTCAGGCGGCTGACCTGAACCTCTTGTTCACAAGTCCAGCACGCGGTCACAGGGTTGCTCTGATACCATACTGTAACGCCGCGGCCAAATCCTTACTACCGGGTCATCACTAAGAACCGCTCGCCAGACTGACAACTGGCCCCACAGACCAACACTACTCCTTTCAGTGCGCTTTGACCTCACTCGCGCACGTCCTGAGAAACTTGCCAGGAGTTCACTTATCCCAGTATTATTCCGCATTAAGCACGCTTAACTACGAAGTTCTAAAGTGATGGGCTACCGAAAAGGAAGGCGCACCTTGTTAGTATAGGTAGTACTATCAAACCATTTAAGCATTTCTTTGGGGTATTACACACGATGACTCAAAGAATATTACTTTAGGGCTGGGGGAGCTGCACTTACTACACCCCTCACACACTTGAAATCTAACTATCATTTTATTAAAGTTTAAAATTCAAAATTTTAAAAACAAAATATATTTTAAAAAATTAACCAATCAACTTAAAAAATGGCAGCCAACTTGCCAGAAGTTTATGCAACTTTCTTTTTCATTTTATTTATTTCATCACCATTATAATATCACCCATCAAAAGCTTTTTCATTTTATTTATAATATCACCCTTATATGTGAATTACACTAATTATAAACGGTTATATTAAACTTCATTATCTTGAAAAGGAAGTAATGATAGTGAGATAAATTTGTGAACGTTCAAAACACAAAACAAAGGCCGATGTTTTTTCTACTCATCTGATAATGCTCCCTCCGTCCCATAATTATTACAACATGTGCGTATTTTGTATTATTCTATATACATGAATACAAGTCTTGTTTTCATATCAAATCATGTTTGATCGTCCTACAACATGTATTAGGTTGAAGTACGTAACTTACATAACCACTGGTGTTTCACAATAAATTTACAAAAAACTATTTTACATCGACACGTATGCAAAGTCAAAATGTTATAATTATTTCGGGACCGAGGAAATATTAGTTTAGTCTGAGAGAGAAAAAAAAGAAGTCATTAGACCGGTGCTCCTCTGCATTCCACGTATTTAACCAATCAATCATAACCAAAAAGGGTACTTTATAATATCTATATACTTGGATTGGTATTATAGACTTGAAATGACTTGCACTTACCTCTAACATGAAATATTGAACGTCTTCATTTTTAGGGGTCTGTTTGTTATTATTTTTATTTCGATTTTAGTTTCACTGACTGATAAAACAAAACTATTTAGTATTTTTTTTATTTCTTAAATAGATGAAACAGAAGCAAAAAACAGAAAAACAATAAAAAATAATGATTTTCTATTTTTGTTTTCTGTTTCATCATAGTCATGTATTCAAGATTCTCTACATACAAAAATCATTTTATTTTTTAAAGTGATTTTGACAATGACGACGGACGATGACGAATTAACGACGACGACGACGAACCACAACGACGGACGATGATGAACTAAGACGAGCTAATGACGATGGCGACAAACTGACCTCGACGAGGCAAGAGACCAAAAAGAAAAAGGCAATCATATCAAAAGCTTTTAATTCGTCGAAACAAGACATTGAATGCAAATGAAAGCAAAATAATCGAAAGAATCTGGGCTGAAAAGTTTACTAAACCCGTGAGATTTGCAATTCAAAAAAGAAAGTGAAAAAACATAAAATCTTCAAAAACAAATAGGTGAGATTTGATTTCCGAAAAATGAAAGAAAAGAATAACAAGTGGCAACACTGGGTAAAAGAATATATGGTGATACTTATGGGGAATTAATTTGACTAAATGGTACATTGGGATAATTTTTTCATTTATAAAACATGACCCACATAAAATCGCATTTATTATATTTAAAATTGTGTACATGATATCCACAATAGACTCATTTCAGTAATGATCTATTAATATATATACATACATATATATATATATATTATATTTGTGTCATACTCATGCACACCAAGTTTAACACAACTCTTTTACATTGATCAACTCCTGGATCAACTGTATTTAATTTGTGTCCTAATTCATATCATCATATACATAACATTATGTAAGATCAAATCTAATTTGATATCCCATTTTAATCTACACTTAATTGCTCTTAAGTGTGGGACACGTTAGGTTCCAAAACATAATGGCAATGAGAGTTTTTGTTAGGAGAGAGATATACAAACTCTATAATAATGTGGCCCTATTTATAGAGTTTTTTTTACTTGCTTAGTCACAGACGTCGACGACGAGGGGATCGTCCGACACTTGGCGTATAGATGTCAAGCCCACGCTGGCGGTCTGACATGCATTGACTTAGTCACAAGCGGCGTAGAGGAGAGATTGGCAAGTGTAGCATAGGTGTCACGCTCTTGTTTGCAACTTCACATGCAACTGCTTAGCCGCAGGCGCCGTCGATGTGGTCTCGACACGTGCCGTTCATGTGTCAGTTTCTTACCATACAAGTGATTAGTCATCGTATCGTGCTTTCTTGACTTGACACATGGGCCTTGAGGTGTCGTTTGCATAGTTAAGTCATCTTAGGTCATGTGTCACTTGATATCGACGTGCTTCCGACGAACATTGTCATGCTAGCTTATCTTGATTTTTGGCACTTGATATTTTCATGAGCATTTTGACTTACATATGCTATTAACATAAAGCCTCTTGGTTACGTAAATGCCTAATTCCATATAAACGACTATCGATGACAAATACTTATGAAACACTTGGTCTTTACATATAATCTCTATGCTATTATATAGAATGGAAACATCATGATGAAGGGAATGAATTGCATAAGTGAGCTGCATCAAAAGATTAGTCAAATCATTTGACATTTCTAAACATTTGGGTGATCATGATATGTTGTTAGACATCACTCATGATCTATGAGTATGAAAGTTTTATTAAAGAATGAAGAATGACTCAAATATAATTTGAGTTATAAAATCCATTGATTAACATAAATGGATTTTAACAATCATTGCCATTATGTTTAGGAACCTAGCGTGTCCCACACTTAAGAGCAATTAAGTGTAGATTAAAATGGGATATCAAATTAGATTTGTTCTTATATAATATGTATATGATGATATGAATTGGGACACAAATTAAATACAATTGATCCAAGAGTTGATCAATGTAAAAAAGTTGTGTTAAACTTGGTGCGCGTGAGTATAACACAAATATATATATATTGATGATCCATGCCATGCGTTGGCTGTGTGACTTTGAGCAGCCAACAATACATAGCCATTCATCTGTGAGATGGACGGCCAAGATTCAAAGTATTTTCTTTACATCCGGTGTAAAGTATAACAGACCACCATTATTTTTTTCCCAGAGGCTAAAAATAGATGAAATTATGACCACGACCTTGGATTAAAAGCATCCGGTGTAATGTTCGTCGTAAGCAGAGCTTCCGCTATTCTTTTTTCCAAACGCCACTCTACTACCAGTGAATTATGACACGTGTCAATTCATCCGGTGAAATTTATAGCGGATGACTGGCTTTAACTAATCAAAACTCCACACGTATCATTATTTTACATGTTTCAGATTTGAAATTGATGTTCAACCAATTTCATTTGTCCAAGTGTCGAACTTCTGAAAAACGCAAATAGGAAGAAGAAATATTTACTCTTCATCCGCTCAGTTCACAATGTTTTCGATTTGTTTTTACTTCACAAAAATTCCTCCTGGAGTCACATTTTGATTATGAATTCGAAGATGAAGAAGTCTTGGCTTCCAATGATCAGATCCAAAGCGATGAATACAAAAATTCAGAGCCCTTTGAAGGTAAAACATTCAACACATTACAAGAAACGGAGGCTTTTTACAAAGCTTTTGCAAAAAGCATGGGATTCCAGGTGAATATCAAGACCAATAAAAAACGCGAACATTCAGAAGATTTATATTCTCGGATGTTCACTTGTCGATTAATAGGAAAATCAATCGAAAACAGCGAGCTAGAGGTGAAGGAAAAAAAATCAGAAAACGAGATCGTGTACAACGTACGGGTTGCAAAGCGAGAATGTTCGTCGTTATTTGGGTCGTTACAAGGTATGAAGGCGGTCACAATGATCCTCTGGTTTCTCCTAGAAAAGTGAATCTTATGTCCACAAGGGAGAACATCACTCCAGTTACGAGATCTTTGATATCTCTTATGGACGAATCGGGAATCGAGGCAAGCAGAATGATGAACGTGCTTTCGGCACAGACCGAAGGCATCACAAATGTCGGGTTTTCTAAGAGAGATGTTCGTAATGAGCTTTGCGATTTGAGAAATGTTTGAGATGATAGTATCGGGGATACACAGTCTGCAGTAAACTATTTGAAGAAGCTCAACGGCGATGGAATGGGCACCCTTTTCTGTCGTTACAAGACCGATTCGGAGAACAGAATCGACACAATTGTTTAGGTTGACTCCAGATCTCGGATGGCTTTTGAATGTTTTGAGACGCAGTTACGTTCGATACCACATATCAAACGAACAAGTACTCTATGCCTTTCACGCTGTTCATCGGAGTGAATCATCATTATCATTCAATCCTATTCGATTTTGCACTTTTGAGAGACGAAACCAAAAAACCCTTCGAATGGGTGTTAAGTACTTGGTTGGAAGCAATGAAGAACAAAGCTCCCAAGACAATCATCACGGATCAAGATAGGGCGATGGGCAATCCGATCGCTCGGGTTTTTCCAGACACTCATCATGCATTGTGCTCTTGGCACATCAGTTCAAAATATCCAAAGAAGCTACATCATGTTTATTCGCGTCATCCGGACAAGTTTAAACGTGATTTTCATATTTGTGTGATGAAATCACTAACAATTGATCGAAGCACGATGGCGACATCTGTTGATCGACTATGGGTTGATGGAGAATGAATGGTTGCATTCTCTATACATGGTGAAGGAAAAATGGATTCCGGCATATTCAAATTTTTTTTTTTTTTTTTTTTTTTGCTGTCGGGATGAGCAGCTCTTCGAGGAGTGAAGGTATGAATCATTTCTTCGATCAATAAATTCACAACTGGACGATGATGAAGGATTTTATTGTGAGATCTCAAGAAGCATTGGAGAAACAATATTCTCGAGAAAGGAATGTAGATTACGAAACTACCTACAAGAGTCGTACTATGATTTTGCATTCACCTTTAGAAGTTGACTGTGCAAGGGTGTACACGAAGGAGATCTTTTGTAGATTTCAGATGAAGCTTCAAAAGGCAAATAGTATGTGTTGCTGAAGGAGTCCACATCTGAAGATGTCGACGTGTATAAGTTGACCAAAGCGTTTGATCCTCGGGTACAACGGAGGACGTATAAATTGGCTCATCACACGAAGGTTGACGTCATCGTCTATACTTGTTTGATGTTCGAGCATTCAATTATGATTTGCCGACACAAGTTGTGGTTTCTTGATATCAATTGCAAGACTGAGATTCCCGAGTACCTCATCCTCGACCATTGGAGAAAATATGGAAATAGGATCGATGGCCAGAGTATCTATATGTCACAAGATGAGGTTGATTACTCTTCATCACAGACATTGAGGTACAACCATCTATGTCAATCGTTCCAGGGTTTAGAAATGCAGGCATCTTGTTCCAAACAGGATTACAACTATGCTTTGGAATTAGTAGAAAGGGAAAAGATTAGCATTTCCAAGTTCGCCCCTGATCCCGATGAAACAGATGGAGGCAGTCTAGAAGACCAAGGACATACGGTCTACGAAGACTCAGACAATGTAACAGATATGGATGATGTGATCTTGGATCCAGTTATATCTCAAACAAAAGGCCTCAAGAAGGAAACATGTATCAGACATGGCATTGAACAAACGCACGGTCCTAAGAAACTTAGGAAGTGCTCATTGTGTAAATGTTACACAGATCACAATAATAGAAATCATGACAAAATTATGGCACAAAGATCATCCGACATACCGGAAGAAGATGAGTGATCTAATCATCATGTTATGAATAACCGTTGTAGATGATTGTATCGTTGTAATGTTGGACGTCGTTTCATTGTTGGATGATTATAGTTCAGTAATGGTTTTGTCTAATATTTTTTTTATCAGTTTTTTTGGGAAAAAAAACTCTAACCATTACGAAACCCTAACCCTCATATCAAACCTAACTCTTAAGAAACCCTAACCCTAACCATTTTATTCTATTTCTCAATTTTGCAAAATCATACGAAAACTTTTTTATCAGTTTTTTTGGAAAAAAAAATCTCTAAACATTACGAAACCCTAACCCTTATATCAAACCCTAACCCTAAAGAAAACCTAAACTGTCAAAAAATGAGCCATCCTCTATACTTTTCTACGAAAGCTACGCCTTCTGATGTACTTTATCATGGTAGCTGCATTGGAACTTCAAAAAGTTGCAACGCGTTTCACGGAATTTCAGGATAAAGCATCCGCTGAACTTGACAACGGAAGAAGTCCATCCGTTGATTTTTATAGCGGAAGCAATTCGAGGAAAAGTTCCACGGAAGATTTAATTCACTGCCTTCCTGTTCGCCTTCTTTTGATTCAAACTCCCAAAACTCAAACTCAAAACCCTACTGCGAATGGGACTGCGAATCCTACGATTCATACTCTCAACTCAACTCTCAAACTCTAATTTCGTTCTTGAATTCTCAACTCAAGGTACGTTTTCACTTGCATGCATTCAACAATGTGTTTGTGTGTTGGGTTTGTTATCGGTGTTCTTATTCCTGCGTTGTGTAGAGGTTGAAGTCTACCATGGAAGATCTTAACCTCGGACCCATTGACAATTGCATACTTTGGGACCAAAATGAACATGTTTCGAACGACGTTTGGAACCACATCGTGAGTATATTTTTCTAGGAAAGCGTCTTCTTTGGATCGTTTGATGGTTGTTATGATGTTTCTTGAGTATCATGTCTGTGATCGTTCTATGCTTGTGATCGTTCTATACATAGCCCATTTATAAAAGTGATCGTTCTATGATTGTGATCGTTCTATACAAGGCCCGTATACAAAACTGATCGTTCTAATTTTTTATTTTAATTTCGTGAATATTAACAGGAGAGAGGGGTGCTTGTCTCGGATCGGGCCACGACGGTCTTGACCGGTTAGGACTTGAATCCTATCTAGAGACATTGGATAAAGGCAGCCGTGAAAGTACCAGAAATAACCTAGGAGGGGGGGGGGGGTGTTGAATAGGTTATCTCAAAATTTTTCAGGCAATGCAATAAAACTATGAGCTAATCTGCACTTTCTGAGTTTGCTGCAGTATTGTAGAAGTTCTGCAGTTGAAACTTTAGCTTTGAGAAGCTCGTCTCTTTGGACTTAAAGTTCTTTACTAACAGTTCTAGGAATGATAATCAGTGCGAAAAGTAAATGACACAGGATTTTTATACTAGTTCAGACATCTACTACCAACAAATAACAGAAGCTTAGTCCAGTCTTCCCTTGGTCATGACCAGTGTAGTCAAGCCAAGAGGAGGTTCACTAGGTCTTGTTTCTGGCTTATAAGATAACCCCTTTACAACAAGATCTTACTTGGTAAAGGATGAAGAACCTAGATCTTGCAATGCTCTGCTGCAGTTGTTGTTCTTCACTTGCAGACTAGTGAACCTTCTTTACAAATACTAAATCTTCGATTCAGCTCACGCACAACGAGTTTCAAGGGCTTTTCTTCTTTTGAAAGCTCTCAAATGATGTTCAAAAATTCTCAAACTCGTCAACCTTGTTCTCTACGCCGTGAGTCCCCTTTTATAGGCTCAGGAAACTAGAACCCGCGACTCTACTATCTGATAGTGAAAGCTCTGTCCTCTACTGCAGTAGACTGACTCGGCTTCACCTTTTCTGATCTAGTACACATCACATTTGCCTCAGCTTCTCGTTTTTTACCCCTTCCTTGTTCCGTTCCATTCCAGCATAACTCATACTGCACCCAGCCTCATGCACCAGGTCTACTGCACGTGTCTGCTGTACAACCTCCACTGCAGTCCTCTGCTGCCAGCCTTCTGCTGTAGCCTCTGTTGTCAACCTTCTGCTGCAGCCTCTATTGTCAGCCTTCTGTTGTAGCCTCAGTTGCCAGCCTCTGCTGCATGAGCTCTGTTGCACAGTCTTCATATCCAGCCTTTCTATAACTTAACTTGTACCAAATACTGCAGCCAGTCTGCTTCAACTTAGCTCCCACTCAACAGCTTCCAGTGTAGCCTCGTCTGCACTCAGCATTGCGCTCATTCCTCTGCAATGCAGCTTGCATACTTGCACTACGATATGGCTTACTTCACTTTGCTGCTGGAACTGGCCTTGAACACAGGAATAGTCCTAGATCATGAGAAGTCTGAGAGCCTTTTGCTGTTGTATGTAATTGATCTTTGGCCTGTAAATTTTTAGTCCCTGATACTCTATATTCCCTTAGCTTGGTCTGCTGCACTAGTCTGCTTCACCCTGTTACACCAGCGGCCTGTTGTACTCTGCTGTATCCCCTGCGGCCCTAGTCTGCAACTACCTAACTAATTAATACAGCCTAAGCGTCTATTACATACATAATTTATTCTTAAGTTTTTTTCATCAATTTCTATACAAACGAAGGGATTGCACATTCCTATCAATTTCCCCCTCAATTGATGCAAACAAAACTCCTAAGAAATTCTAACAGAAAGAAAACCTTTACATCCAATTCTATAAAAAGAAAAATTTATGGAATTTAGAGGACTTACATTTTACTATGGATTAATCCTTCCGTCCTCTCTTGGAGGGATAATCCTGCTACAGAACCTTTGGCCTTTTGCACTTTTGTTTCTTCCTTTGTTGTTCTGCTTTGGTCTGCTCTACTACAGAGTTGGACCTTTGCTCTGCCACAGGCTTGTTGCTTGACCTTTCTGCTTTAGACGTGGGAGGATGTCTCTCCCCCCAAGACCTTTGCTCTCTTGCAGATGTTATTAGCTCTACTACAACCTGTTGTGGCTGTCTCTCCCCCCGAGACTTTTGTTCACCTCTTCTTTCAACTGCACCCTCATCCCCCTTTTTGTTTGCATTAAAGCTCTGGGAGAGATCCGTTACTGCTGCCTTGAATGCCACAAGCTCAGCTATCATGTTGTTTTGTGCAGCTGTGGCTCTCCTTAGAGCTGCGTCCACTTTTGATTCTAAGAGAGCAAGTCTCTTGTCATTGTTGAGGATGTGGCCCTACAGTTGACTCTGTGTGCCTTGTATGGTCTTCTGCAGCCAAATCAATTTGACAACTTGAGTAGTATGTAGTCTGTTGTAATTTGCAGTAGTTCGCAGATAGTGTTGCTGACTGATTCTAGTGCTCTTCTGTGCTTGTCGTGCAACTGTTTGAAGCAGATCATAGAAAGCGTCAAAGTAGTGCTCCCTTTCATCCTTTTCATCAGCTATGTCGTCTGCAAGAGGTTGTAAAGTGGCAATAAAGTCATGAAGAGCATCCTTGGTCCATGCCTTGATGTCATGGATGCTCTGGTCCATCTCCTGCAGCTTTTCATCCACACTGGAGGGTGAGGCTTCTGGAGTTTTTCCAGTTTGCTTCCTTATAGTTGCAGACCTGGTTCTGACCGATGTGGGGGTCTCGGTAGGTTGAGGCAGCTTGACTGTTTCCATCCCTAGCTTAAGACTCCTTAGGGCTGACTGTGGAGTCATTGGGATGTTTGAGGTGGCTCCATGCAGCAGCCCCTGAGCAAATCTAACTGAAGGGAGGTCTTCTGTGGTCTGCTGCAATCCAAAAGAGGATTGAGGGGATATGGATTGGTGAAATATCCCCTTGAATTTGCTGACTCGTTGCTTCTTGCATTGAAGGAGTGTCTTCTAGCAAATGTTTTCGGAGAACAGACAGAGTCATTCCCTTCGATGAGCTCTCTTCTTCTGTTTGCTCTTTAACCTCAGGAATTTCCATTTCTTCCATGTCCTGCACCAGTTGTGTGAGTGAAGGATGAGGAGGTTGCTCATATGCATGCATCTGTTCGTCTTCAGGAATGGTTGCAGTTGGCTCAGCTGCTGGTCTGCAAGTGCTTGCTCTGTTGCAGGGACCAAGCTTGTCTACTCATCTGCAGCTGCTGGAATGATCTGCTCCTCTTCTCTAATGTCCACAACTGCAAGGGGCATGTTGCAACTCTACCTCAAGTGTCTCAGCAGTGAGGTCCTCTACCTCTACTGCAATGGTTTCCTCTGCTGTAGTTTCCTAAGTTGTTGGTTCAGTTGCACTGGTCTGCACTGGGGTGGATTTCTGCATTGGCTGAGGGACTCCTTCCCTAGCTGCTTCGTCAATGAGCTCCTCATCAATGTGGCTATCTCCACCCTGATCTTCATCATCACCATTATCATCACCACCTGGAGATGGTGGTCTTCCTACTTCTGGTCTAGAGAGGTACTCCTGGACTTTACGTGTAGCTGATCGAACATGCTTGTCAATTATTCTTTTAAGCTCCAACCTTACTTCTGCAGAGTGGATAAACTCAACGTGATGCAGTTAAGCTCTTCTGTGTCTTTTGGTCTTCATTGTGGAGTCCTTCTATTCCAATACTCCACTAAAGAGGATGTAAGGCTCTTTCGGCCTATTCTTTGTCTGAGTAGCTTGCTGTTGCAGTAGGACCATCTGTTCGATTTCTCCTTCAGTCATACCTGAGATGTCCTCTATTAATGTTTTGGATATATCTGGACGGTGAACAACTGTCGAGGTCCTGATGGAATCAATTTCGATCTACTACTCTTTGAGGTCTTCCTTTTCTTGGAAGGAGCATCTAGCGGTAGTGTTGGAGCTACTCTTTTCTACAGCCTAGTTTACGGGGCAGTCTGTTGCAGAGTTGTCTGCTGAGTGGCTCTTTGCAGTGCAGCCTTTTTGTGGGTCTGTTTTGTATCTGTTTCAAAGGCTTCATCCATTCTCCTCCACTCTTCTGCAAGCTCATCCTCAGCTTGCTCTTCACCTTCTTCTATGGGAGTTGGCTCGAGTATGATGCTTCCGTCAGTTCTTCTCCTTCTGAGTTTGTGTTGTTGAGCAAACTCCTGCAGCATAGCCTCCTTCTGAGGCTTTCCTAGGAGAGCATCTGTCTTGGTCCTGTGTTGTTTGGCTTTCTTCCTCAAATCTTCAACCCTTTTAAGGGCGTCTTCCGACTTTTGCCTCTTTTCAGGAGTTTCCTCCTCTGCTTCAACTTCTTCAACAGTCCTGACTTGAGTTATTTGGGATTCATCATCATCGTCGTCATATGGAACTAGAGAAGTTGTGGAGGTTGGCTGATCTGCAACAGGTGCCCTTATTGTGATGGCTGTTGTTGTTGTTGGCTTGTCTGTAGTGATTTCTATGATGGTGATACCAGCTATTTCAGTAGAGACTTGTTGTGGTGCTGGTCCTTCCAGGGTTCAAAGTGCAGCCTCTATGTCTTCGATCTCCTTCACTGTGTATCCCTTCACCGTCAATTCCCTTCTGAATGTAGCTTGAGGGCCTTCTCGAATTTCCTCGAAGCTACTCATTGAGGCAAATATGAAATGCTGCAGCTCATTATCTGCTCCTGTCCTTATTAATGTCAAAGCCACATTGGAATCATGTAGGACTGCCACCTCTGGTGTCTTGGGAGGAAGAGTCTTTGAAGATGAACCTTCTTCGATAGGTGCAATTGGTTGTATCAATTGTTGTTCTACAAGATTTTCAGTCTGTTGTACGTCTGTAGGTGTATTGCTAGTCTGCATTGCCGCAAGTGCATCGCCCGTCTACACAGCCTCTTCAGTCTGCACGTCTGCTTCAATGCCTCCGTGCTGTACGTCTGCACCAGTCTATATATCTGTAGACTCTACTTCCATTTCAATTGCTCTCTTCATGGCAGGTTCTTCTAATTTTTCAGAAGATTGAAGTATCAGTTTCCTCTTTGGAGGCTTAGGAGCCTTTGGAATCATCTTCTTTTTGGGCTTCTCAGCCTTTGCTATACTTCAGACTGTGCTGCAGACTTCGATTTTGGTGGTGGTTATGCCACTGTAGCCTTCCTTGCCTTTGTCAGACTTGCTTGCAGTCTGCCAATCTTTTTGATGTCGATTTTTTTCGACACCGTCCATTGTCTTCCTTGGGCATCTAACAGCTTCAACTTATCTTTTAGAATGATGCTCAGTAGTCTGCCGTAGAGAGGCCGTCTGGCCTCTACTGCACTGGCTAGTTGATACATCATCAAGCTAGCCCAATTGATCTCGTGCTTCATTCAGATTGCACACATAATCTCCTGCTGATCTTGTGTGATTTGATCCTTTGAAAACTCCCTCGACATAATGGCCTTCTTGACCACGTCTGAAAGGAATATGTGTTCCTTTGATAGGAACTTCTTCATTGTTCTGATGCCTTCTTTCTAATGCTTAGTTCCAACCATCGCAACCCGTCCCTCTGTGAGGACGCTTGTGGGAATCACCCTTGTGCCTTCATTGTGCAATCTAAAGATGCGCGCCATGTCCTCTACAGTGATCTGGATCGCTGTCTTCTTGTGAGTGTAACTGATTTTTTGAAATTTCCTCGAAACCCTAGCCTTCTCGATGAACTCCATTACTTCATCATCATAGATTCGACTAGGAGTTTCACACAAGTACTTGAGGCCGGCTTGTTGTATGCTGTCAGCAACTTCCTGGACTTCATCTGACTCGTGTGTCAGAGTTTCAAAGTCAACAACCACACCTGTTTGTAAATCTTTTCTTGCCAGGCTCGCTTGTGACTTTGATGATTTGGAGGGTGTTGAGGAAGTGGGTTTGTCGGCCATTGTAATTCGTCAGAATCGAGATTCTCAAAGATTTTCAGAAAGAGTTTGAGAGTGATCACAAAGAAAATTGAGGGAATTAGGGTTTGCTAATCACTTGAGATAGAGAGAGAGAGAGAGAATCGTAAAGCGATTTTTGTAATAGTTCTCTCTCCTTTCATAGTTACTATTGATTTTATCGTTGAAAACAAAAAGTAATCGTTACACGGATTCCAAAATTAATCTGCCCGTTGCAAAAATTAAGAAGATAATCATGAAAACTACTTCTTTCTAAAAATAGTAGCAGTAAAGTGACACCTGTCTCTAGTCTGCATGGCTTGTGCAGTAGAGCAGTAGAGGAAAGCCACTCCTCTGCATCACTTGAGAAACACAGAGTGCTTTTCAGGTAGTCTGCTCGTCTGCATCTACACATGCAGTAGAGCAGTGTAGCAAAGTTACTCGTCTGCACTCTTTGAAAAGTATTAAGCCCCAAAAAAAATTCGGCTCGTCTGCGTCTACACCTGTAGTAAAGCAGTATACATGGCCATTTTATTCATTTAAATCTATCATGCCTAGCTCTCCTCTGAACATGATAAATTTATTTTCATCTAAGGGTTTTGTAAAATATATGCAATTTGTTTTTCTGTTCGAATGTATTCCAACGTTATGTGACCTTTTTGCACATGTTCTCTGATAAAATGATATCTAATATCAATGTGTTTGGTCCTTGAGCGAAAAACAGGATTTTCAGAAATAGCCATTGTAGACGTATTGTCACAAAATATGTTTGTTTTAGAAAACTTAAGTCCGTAGTCTACAAGCTGAGACCTCATCCATAGTACCTGTGTAGCACAGCTTCCTACAGCTATGTACTCTGCTTCTACAGTGGAGGTTGAGACAATGGTCTACTTCTTGCTGAACCAAGAAATCAGCTTTGTACCTAAGAATTGACATGTTTCACTTGTGTTCTTTCTGTCAACCCTGCAACCTGCAAAGTCTACATCTGAATAACCAATTAGTACAAAATCTGAATCCTTTGGATACCATACACCCAGATTAGGAGTTTCTTTGAGATATCTCAGGATTCTCTTAACTGTAGTATAGTGGGACTCCTAAGGATCAGATTGATACCTGGCACAAACACAGACTGAGTACTGGACGTCCGGTCTACTTGCAGTAAGGTAAAGTAAAGATCCTATTATACCTCTACATAATGTCTGATCTATACTTTTACCTTTTTCATCTTTGTCAATTTTAGCAGTAGAGCTCATGGGGGTTTTCATTGGAGTTGAGTTTTGTAGGCCAAGCTTTTTAATTATATTTGTTAAGTATTTTGATTGATTTATAAATATTCCTTTACTTAACTGTTTCACTTATAGACCTAGAAAGTATTTTAGTTCACCCATGAGACTCATTTGAAATTTGGATTTCATTAATGCAGCAAAGCTTTCGCATAGTTTGCTGTTAGTGCAACCAAAGATGATGTCATCTACGTATATTTGTACTAATAGTGTGTGCTCCTTATGTTTCTTAAGAAATAGTGTGATATCTATCTTTCCTCTTTGAAAGCTATTATCACAAAGAAAGGTAGAAAGAGTTTCATACCACGCTCTCGGAGCTTGTTTCAAGCCATAAAGGGCTTTGTCCAACCTGTAGACATAATTTGGATGTTCAAAGTCTTCAAATACAAGAGGTTATTCGACATAAACTTCCTTCTGTAGCTTTCCATTGAAGAAAGTGGTTTTGACATCCATTTGAAAGACTTTGAAGTCCTTATATGCAGCATATGTCAGGAACATTCTTATGGTTTCTAATCTTGCAAGTGGGGCATAGGTCTCATCAAAGTCGATCCCTTCTTCTTGAGAGTACCCTTTGGCCACCAATCTAGCCTTGTTTCTAATGATTATTCCATTTTCATCTGATTTGTTCCTGAAGACCTACTTGCAGCCAACAACTGGATAGTTTTTTGGTCTTGGCACAAGATATCATACTTGATTTCTTTTAAACTAATTCAGTTCTTCTGGCATGGCATCTATCCAGTTAGGAACATTGAGAGCTTGATTGATTGTCTTGAGCTCCATTTTTTATATGAAGCAAGCAGACAGGCACTCCTTTGTGGTTGCTTTCCTCGTCTGCACTAGGGCATCCTTGTCCCCAATTATGTCTTTCTCAGTGTGTGCCTTGATCTATCTCCCTTTGTCCTCATGCTGGTCAATGACAGTTTCTTCCAGTTTTTGTTCTGTTGTATCATGTTCATCATCTATACATGCACATTCCTCATCAAGAACATCAGTTGTACCTATAGATGACTCAAATTCATCAAAAGAAATATGAACTAACTCTTCCACAGTTTGTGTTTCCTTGTTGAATACTCTGAAGGCTTTACTGCATGTGGAATACCCTAAAAATATTCCTTCACTTGTCTTAGGGTCAAATTTTCCTAAGTGCAGTCTATCATTGTTGTGAACATAACATTTACACCCAAATGCATGAAAGTACTTAACAGTTGGTGTCTTTCCATTCCATATTTCATATGGTGTTTTGTTATGTTGTTTAGTAATGAGGCATCTATTTTGAACATAACAAGCAGTGTTTACTGTTTCATCCCAAAAGCTCTTTGAAAGGTCTGCATCAGAGAGCATTGTTCTGGCTGCCTTAATGAGGGTTCTGTTTTTCCTTTCTGTAACACCATTTTTGTGGCGTTCTAGGTGCAGAGAAGTTGTGCTTGATGCCATGATCATCACAATACATGTCAATCCCTGATTGATCAAATTTTGTGCCATGATCACTCCTAATTTTTATCACATTTAAACCTTTTTCATTTTGCACTTGTCTGAGGAACCTAGTTAGCAGACTACGAGTTTCACTTTTTGTGCAGGAAGATTACCCAAGTATATCTTGAGTAATCATCTACAATTATCAGTGTCTATTTCTTCCTACTTAAGCTCTCTACATCTACTCGTCCAAACAGATCCATGTGCAGTAGTTCAAGAACTCTTGTGGTTTCTGTTTGGTTAACAAATTTGAAGCCTACTCTAGTCTGCTTTCCTTCTTGACAAGGCCTGCATAGTTTATCCTTCTTGAACTTAACTTGAGGAAGACCTCTTACTAAGTTGCCTGAGGAT
>JAOVYX010001154.1:0-12907 GCA_035668315.1 Drosera spatulata | reverse complement strand
AAAAAAAGAACCAACCACACCACCACCACCACACAAAGAAAGGTTAAGTTTTTAGGCATTTCGCATTGGAAGGAAAGCAAAAGAAATTCCAATTTTCTTGAACTGACAATGACATTATATGGTTCATAAACACTACACGCTTTTATGATGGAGGATCATTGCAGCATTGTAAAAAGAACTCAAAGGAAAAACCTTGGCATATTTTGGTTTTAAACGTCATATGAGGCCTTTCCAAGCAAATTCTAGAGCGGAACCACATTACTATTAAAATATAGGTTGGTGATTGCTTTGCATTCCAACCCAAATAACTTCGAGAAAACAAGAATTATGTGACTACGTGAATGCCGCAAGAGATCATGCTTCAAAAGAATGGGACAAAGTCTATCAAGAACATAAGAACATCGAAATGCCAGTAACACAAATCCATGATCAAGCAAAGATTCAATAAAGCCATACCGAGGTCAGCCATGCATAAAAAAGCATGGGACTTGCTGCAGTTTTCAGCCACAAGTGAAGCAAGTCCTGAGGTAAACAATGTACATCTGTCCACTGCAGTTCCATTGTAGCAGGACAGATTTCTACAACCAGAACCAAACTGCACAATAGGAAACATCGTGGTGTTGAAATGTGATGAATTGTCGGACCATGACCAATTCATACCAGCTGCAAGATTTATCCCTCTTCCTCCTACCCAGCAGCCTCTAAAATTCCTGCTGCACAGGTTTTGAGCAAAGCTAAAATCTTGCAATGATAATGCTTCTGCCAAATGTCCATGATAACTTTTACAATAGGCCTCAGATTCATCCCATGTCATGAAGCTTCCTACATATCTGAAGCACTTGGTCTTATTTTGGTTGACAATCCAACTTGAAGGGCATGCTGCTGTTTTGGGGGGAAAAAAAAGAGGTTAGTGGCGTGTAGTCTCGAGCATAACTACAAAGTATAAAGTCTGGAAGTTATTCAATCAGTACCAAAGGACCAGAAAAATGGAAACATTAGTGTTCTGTCTTTTGCTCGGAAATTGTGTTCAAGACTTCAAGTTGGCTTAAACACAACAATCCAAGTAACCATACATTTTAGCTCGTTCCCTATGCCCATCTTGCCAGACCTACGAACTGTTGGAAGAAAGCAGGTCCAATAGTCCCAAAACGTTCTACCCGTCTTGTCATTTTGCCCCCAAAGACTATGCTACTTGCACTTGTTTCTAAGGTAAACCGACAAGCCAAAGGTGCCATAGTTCTTCATTCCAGACTCAAGATCAAGCTAGTTCCAATTACACAGAAGGTAGAGTCAAATTCAGAATGAGAATCGTGAACACTAATCTAGCAAGAGTTACTCAGAACGAAGCTTTAGAGCATTCATTCCCCTTCAACACCCGCATAATTTAGTACTACTAGTTTTCATCATCCCAGCAAGGCGAAAATACTGCAAATTCAAGCGTGCAATGTCCCAATCAGCTAACCAGAAATAAACGCAAGGCCACCGTGACATCAAGCAAATCTAATTCTAAATCATACCTTGTCTGCCGTCCCCTCTGCTCGAACCAACCAACTGCCGCCCAACCAAACTATATACCTAATAACCCAAATCACAACCACAACAACAAAGAATCGTCATAACATTCGCATTATACCCCGTTTCCACAATTGAATCGGAATCACAGCACTTCCAGCTTCAGCTTACCGGCACAGAAGAGCTCGATAGCGGAAACACAAGTGAAACAACAGCAACCACAACCAGAACCTCGAATGTCCCTCTAATTCGAACCCCTTCCATCAAATTTAACTGAAAAAAGCAAAAAAAAAAAAATCACAGAAATGAGAACCGACTCGGAGAAATGAACCGATGAATGGGGATGTTGGGTGAAGAAGTTCCAGGGTTTCGTAGTCTCACCTCGAAGTGTTATCGGTTATTCATCGTCGGGGAAGGGGAGTGAGGGGAAATGAATAGGGCAGAAACTGAGCTGATGAGAGCAAGTCCAAACCATATACTCATGGTTGTAAAATGAATATAGTCTTTAGTATAATTTAGTATCAGAAGATATTTTGACTGAAATTATATAGTCTTTGAATATATATTTTCATTTAGAACAAATTAGAAGTTTTTTCCTCTGATGTTAAAATCACATGGTTCAAAAGGATTTGTACATGAAAATGTGACGTAACAAAGATGACTATACTCAAATTTGGTTTCAAATTTGAGAGTCAATTTGACTGAGTTCTATTGTGATAATGATTTTGACTGACGATTGAAGTACTGCTTTTTATTTTGGTGTCAATTCATAAATAAAAAATTATATTTAACTCATGATTGGATTTACTTTGATGATTCTTTGGGAGGTGATAGTGTGGGCATAGTTTTCTAACCCGACCGACCGTTGAACTTGATCTTGTATCTTGGTCGGTTCGATTAAAATATTAGACATAAATATAGTAATAAAGGAGTTGTAGTTGATGCAGTCAAACAAGATGTAGCCTCACTCATAAATTTTAAGTCATTCTTGAAACACGATGATGAATATCATTTCTCTACAATCTGTTCCTTAGAATATGGTCATCTGCTTCAATAAAACATGATAATCAAAATTGAAATTATTTCAATATCACAATCCTTAAAATTCGAAACCATTAAAATGAATAGTTGAAATAGTTCATAAATAAGGTATATCGTTGTCGAACGCACGCGTCATCGATGACTCACAATTTTACAAACACGATGTTAACATGTGAGTGATGATATTCATGGACATATTTGATAATAAATGATATCGATTATAGTGTTTTTATAAATGTCTTTAATTATCTTGATTAAAACCATTCTATCCCTGTTTTTTCGTGTATTGAATGTATATATATGTACAATAGAATTTCATTTTTATTTTTATTTTTGTCTTTCACTACAAAATATCAAGGTCAGTCTCAACAATTATACTTTGTTTCTCAAAGTTCTCAATTACTTCCAGAAGAAAAACTAATGTCATCTTTAGTGATGATTGATAATTTAACATCGACAATATAAATCATTAGTAACTTTTGGTGATGGGCATGTATATATATATATATATATATATATGTATATATATGTAGCCGTACACAATAAGCGGGGGGGAAAGTGATGTTCTTGAACGAGAGGGCGCAGACAATGATTTATAACTAACAAAGGTGCTAATGCTTGCTTCACCTGTGATAGGATCCTCCAACACTCTTTTCGTTTCCGCTGTCTCGACTGCAAGGTACAACCTATACCTCCATTTGTAGTCGTCATCTTGTAAATTAGTGGTCAACTGAAGTTATCTTAATGTAAGTCGTTTCTTTCTTAATTGTAACGTCAGGGATAAAATCTGAATATATCATTTTTTCTTATACATTCAGTATTTAGTAGGATTATATAGATACTTTTTTTTTTTTGGTCTATGTATGCTGGTTTTGCTAGGTTACTGAATAAAAAAAGAGATTAAAACCAAAACTTTATGTTTCCTTTTGCTAACAAAACCCCTTTTTTTCCAAGTTGATTTTATACACAAACATATTCAGCATTCTAAGGTCAAAACTCACAAGACCTTTACGACTCCTTGTAAAAAAAACAGAAAAAGAAAAACTAATCCACTAAAAAGTACACCTCAAACAGGCAATAAAGACCACAACTTCAGTTGCATGCTATATGTTTCATAAATCAGAAACTCCAAACAACACTAGCAAAACACAGCATCAGCAACCCACAACATCCAGTCTTTGCAGAGCCAAATACATATTTATTCGTACTCCCAGCACAAGAGGATAACGTGCTAACCATAGATATCCCAAGACTCGGGCAATCGACAAATGGACTTTGTTAAACAAGCCAAATCACTGCAGTGATCCTACTAGGTTTGATCATCAAACGTATTCGTTAGTTTATTTTTCTGCGGTGCTTTGAAGTGCTTGTTTTGAGTGCCCGGGCTAGCATGTTATTTATGGTTAGTTTAACTAAGGAGTCTAAGACATCTATAGAAGAAACAAAATAATTTATTTATTCGTTAGTTTATTTTTCTGCGGTGCTTTGAAGTGCTTAGTTTGAGTGCCCGGGCACGTTATTTAGGTTTGATGATCAAACATATTCGTTATCCCAAGACAGCACTGCAGAATCAAAATAATTTATTTTTCTCAAAACTCATGCAAAAACCTGGGGAATCAAATTATTGAATCGTGGGCAATCATACTTGTTGATGATCACGAAAACTCCACAAAGGACAGAAGTGCCAGACACGAGAAGCCATCCACTGAAGATGAATCTGCAATCATGCTATATAGTTTCGTGACTATAGAATAATCATCGAAGTGAAATTACCAGATGAGAAAAGCATCAAGAAATTACAAGTGAATTGGATTTTGCTAACCAAGGAGGGGCAGAAGTGCAATAATCAAACATACAAGAACTTTTAAGGAGAACAGAAATCTAGGACAGAAAAGATCGGTATATAGGCACTAGGGAGCATCCTTATCACAATGTACCAAAGCCAACAAGCGCTATGAGAAGCATTACTGCTGCAACAACGAATGCTATCCTGCAATGTGAGAAGAAACACATGTGAACATGACTATAGACTCTGGAATATCCATGGCAAGGAAATAAACACCAAAATTCTTAAGAGAACATACACGATATTTAACACTTCGTATAATAGCAGTTTTCACTAGTTTTCACCGTCAATGTTTGGGCAGCAGAATTGAGATCCACCCTGAGTTCATCAATGTCCTTATGGATATCTAAGGGCAGGGTGACCTGCGACAAACTTATAGATTTTGCATCTGCATCGCGTCGCCTGACTGGTTCACCCCGTAGCTATCTGTACGCAACGCTTCGCTATAAAATTCACTGTCTTACGGACAAAAGAATGCTGCTCGTCCTATCCAGGGAAATTATAGGCATGATGTTAGTCAACCTTCTGGAGTGCGATGAAACTAAAGTGGATACGTAATACGACGGTTGAAAATCCCAATATATCTTGCTGTGAGACTAGAGGGAGGGGGTGAATAGTCTCTCTTTTTCAAAAATTTCAATCTAATCAAAATTACATAAACAGTAGAGTTTCAGAGGTCACTACAATAATACGGAATCTTACTGCAGTAATGTTTATGTCTTTTAGTTTTGTTTTAAGTCAAAGTTGATTAGCAGTAGAGTTATATTTACTGAAAGTATTAATATAAAAACACAAAGGTTTTTATACTGTTTAGACGATATAGCTAAAATACGGCTATATCTTTTACTCCAGTCTTTCCTTGATAATCAGTGTGATATATCAAGAGGATAGTATTAAGTGTCATTGTTTTTTTGCTCACAATCAACCTGTCACTTTACAATATGTAAATGACAAGACTATCAAAACCCAAGAACTTTTCTTCTTCTCTACGGAACTTGAAACAACTTCTTGATCTTGTTTGTTGAACACTAGTGCTATTCAAATTTTGCTTTCAATAGTTGGCTCAAATCTTCAGCTATCAACTTCTTCCTAGTTCACTTGAAGCCTTGTTGCACTTGTCTTTCAGAGCAAAGGAGATTCAGCGATTCAAAGGTTGTGAAATCTTGGGCATTGCCCTGTATTTATAGACAATCCTAAATTTTTAGCCGTTTCTGAACTCGTTGTTTCTTGAAACGTCACCTTCATGCCATCCTAAAATCATATTTACAAACTCATGACCTCTGATGTTGATGCAGAGAAGTACGTTGACACAGTATAAAAGGCAACATGTGAACTTTGACTTTTTCTAAACCCTTTTGTAGAACTCAACCCTAATGTCCTTTACCCTTTCAGCAATAACCCATTTCTTATAGAAATATTTCAGGATCAATCATTCCTTACCGCAAAAGCCCAAATGCCCAAGACTTACTATCCTTTTACTCATGACCTCAGTGTTGTAGCCTTACAGCGTTCCTCTCTGAGCCAGACTTACTGCACACCCATTGTAGACTCACTTTTCAAGCAGACGAGTCCCAGCCTTGGTACATACTGAGACATTCTAAGACTAGAGTTTGTCTATCACTCAATTTCTATATATCATGGGTTTGACTCAACAACCTATCGAAACAGCAAGAAGATAAACTCATAATCTTTTATATTCATTTAAGCATACATCTTTTAGAAAAAGAAAAAATACATAAATTTGAGACATTCATTTTAGCTCAGTACTCTACTGCTTCTAACTCTCTGAAGCAGTAGGGTCATCATCAGTTCTCCCCCTTAGCATTTGCTGTTAGACTCTCCACTTGTTTGCTTTCATCAATGAAAGGATTGCGTGCAGAAGACTCTCCTCCTTAGATGGTACAGTAGTGCATGAACCTTTTTGCAATGATGATGGTGTCTGTAGAGTACCATTGCTGCACCTCTGTTATCTTCCTACATGCCTTCCTGTATCCCCCTGCAAGCCTTCCAAAAAGAAACTCTAATGTGTGTATAAACATACATCGTTTTCTTAATTTTAGTTACGTACTTTTGTCTGTTTTAGTCTCAGTTTGAATCATTTTATTTCATTTTATCGTTTAAAGCATCGATACTGCCGTATCTCTTGTTTTTCTTATAAGAGTGAAGAGTTTAGAGTGTTTCTTATTGTGAGCTGCTTGGAAGGAGAGTTGAAGCTGATTTTTTGTAGTTCTGGTTGATCGAGAATGAGTTAAGATGTGTCTACTATTTGTTGGAGCTTTAAAATTGAAGATTGCATGTTTATGACAAGGCACAGGCCATGCTTGTTGATCACAGACCGTGCAACATGAGTTTGTGATCTTTCTTGAGCACGGGCAGAAGAGAGCCGAGTACAGGCCGTGTGCCATGGGCATGGGCCGTGCCACCCGCGCACGGGCCTTGTGCCCTATAAAAACTGAAGAATCTTATCTTGCTATTTTGTTGGGATTTCGGTTGTTTTGCATTTTCTATTTATACTCACTCTCAATCAAAAAAGGGACGTGTTTTATTAGGGTTCTTCATCAGAGACGAGGCCGAGACTGCAACGAATTGGTCTTCTCTTGAAGCCTTTGACGAGAGGTTAATCTTAGACGGTTCATAACTACGCTTTATTGAATCATCATCATAGCGGAGTTATAATCGGCTATTTGTAAACCAATTATCATTGGTTATTGGTTTCATACTCTATCTTTAGTTATGTTGTAATGACTTTTTTTGATTGTCTGTTGAATTCGTCATTTTTATTCATGACTATGGTAGCGTAAAACTTTAGCATGGTGTAGTAGTTGGATCTCTTTCATAGATTTTTATTAGATGTGATTTTTATATTGATTAATTTCATGTTCAAGACTAATGGTATCATACTCTTGTGTTGTCTATTCTAAATTATCTATTCTATGTGTTATGAATGATCACATTAATACATAGGAAAATCATATATGCAGTCAAGCCATTCTCTTTTGGTTGATGTTTGTAGCAAGTTTATAGGTTAATGGCATTCTCTTTTGGTTAACCTATAATCGTATAAATATGAACATGATATGCGTTAATCTGTGTTAGGTCAATATTATGAGATGTTAAAGAAATATTCATAATGCGACATGTTTAGTTTATGTTGCATTCTCTAAGTAAAAATATTTTAGTTTGGTTATGGCATGCTTTATGATAATCAATAGTTTTATCGACAACTCTCTTTTTGTCGAGATTTATTATAAGCACCTATCATAAATGAACATGAGATGAAAATACTAATCAATGATTAAATCCATGAACATGAGGTTGTGATTGATAAAGAGAATGTTGATTGTGAAAAATTGCATGCTTTTGTTAACAAAGAAATTCAAAAAGAAGGTGTGCTTTCAACTTCTGAGCTCTTTCTAAAAAGAAACCATTGAATAAACAAGAAGAAGAGAAATTGTGGTATTTGTTATCCAGCTATCACTGTGTTTAAGCGTTTTTCTTTTTCTCGTGTTTCGAGATATAATCTGAGAAGACAGCGGATGAAAAATATTTGGATTAAGAAGGAAATTGTTAAGAATGCAAGGATCTGGAAATGTTAAAAGGGAGTTCTTCAAATTTGGATTCCCCATTCAATTCTTTCTCAAACCTTTGATAACATTCATTGCTTTGACTAGTATAGTCAAGCTGACGATGTTAAACATAGAGCTTAATAGGAGGCATCCCATGTCTTTTTAATTGCAATTGTTGTGTTAGAAATAAGGAGTAATAACAAAGAGAAAAACCAAAATGTTTACATTGTTTGAGATCTCATTAGAAGAAAAAACAAATGAAAGACATGAAATATTGCAAATATTCAATTTTAGGTTTGAAGCAGATAACATTTAGTATCTAGAAAACGAAACAAGCATGAGTCGTGCCCCATACCAAACAAGAATCCTCGTAGCACGGCCCAGGCAAGTCGTGTGCAGCCAAAAATCTGCTTTCTTAAATACGTGATCTCTCTTTTTGTTTCACTTTTATTTGATCCCTTCACTACCCGAAACGACGAAAAGCTATCTGTTTGTCATCAAAATTAACTTCAATCCATTTCGAACGAAGATCCCAATCCATTAAACACTCATCTATACACGATTTCGTCAATCCCAAGTTAGATCTATCGAAATCATCGAGAGTTACAATTGAAATATTTGCGATTTTGTTGATGCCATCACATCTAAACTACTCAATGAAAGTTGTTAATGACGCTATGTATGCTTTGTGAGGCATGGTGATAGGTGAATCTTACTACTCGATGAATTTTTAAGAAATTGACAAAACAAGGAAGATTTGATGTTTGAGTTTTTGTATTTTATCATGGATTGATGTTATAAGAACATATGATAAGTGGATCCTATAAATATGCTATTTATGATCTTGATTGAATTGATGAATAAATGCAATTTTCAAAATTCGTTGATATAACTGGTTTTTCTAAAAGTTTTGTTTACATTGTTACCTTAAGGTTGATATGACAAAAGAAGTGAAATCCAAAACCTTAAAGGACATTCCCCATTTGTATGAGACGATTATTAAACCAACAACTCGTTGGACTGCACAATTAAACGGAGTTCGATCATCAAAGAAAGAGCATGAGAATGATACCAAAGATTGGTTAGAATGGGAGTCAAAGGAACACAGTATTTGGACAAAGACATTCTTGTTCGACTTGACCTTTTCGACGATGTTGAAGGGATACTGAAAATGATAAATGGGAGAATTTTGTAAGCGGGAAGTAGAGGACCTATGAACGTGTAACCTTGGAATTTCTAAGCTCCTTGGAAATTAATATTGAAACAGATGAATATCCTGAATTTGGTTTTATTGCTTTTCAACTTTTTAATACACCTCATGTGATAATTGTTGATGATTTGAACGAATTATATGGGTTTAGGATAAAAGATGATAGAAAATCACCAGAAAACATGGAATAAAATTTTTCAAATTTGTGGAAGTCTATTTCTGATAGGTGCACTTTTAATGAACAATCTGCAGAGGCTTCTATGATCCATAATCCAACATTCTATTAGCTTCAATAAGTTATGAGCCATATAATTTTTGGACGATCTGAACATGAAATACATATGAAAACTATTATTTCATAATTATCATGAAATTGTGCAGTTTTTGATTTCATGGAGATTATTTTTCGCTATTATTTCATAAAATCCCAAAACCTACCTAGATTGGAGATTTTTATTCCGTCCCTAACTGGTCCCAAGTCCAGATAAAATGGTGAGGGTTATGTGTTAGGTAGTCGACAGCCAACATGTAAAATGTCCCGTTGGATCTCTCAACATGAATATGACGACTGAATGGCATCGTCGTATTCATATAGCCGACTCTACTTGATGGGATAAAGGCTTGATTTGTTATTGTTGTTTTGTTATTTCATAATAATCTTGGAATACGTTTAGTGCTGTCTGTAGTGTTTCATTGTGCACTTTTCTTGGACAAAAAGTTTTGGCTCTTTCCAAAATTGGATTTGAAGATTTATGGAGAATAACAAAAGGTGGAATCAAAAGGCGTGGATTTTGTTGGTTTAAATATTGGAGAGCTGTCCAAGCAGTTAAAGAAAGAAAAACTTGTGAAGATAAGGATAGATCAGGAGAGTGAAAATTCAGTTAACCAGAAACAAACAGCTACAAGAATGTGTCAAATACTCTTCAAAGGTAGTATCTACCGTCCTTCTCCCAAAATTAACATGCAACTTTTTGAGTATTGTCCCCTGATTCTTAATTTATTGTTTTTACATTAAAAAAAATGTGTGATTTAGGTTTGGGGAGGAGTTGGGTAAATATGAGTCAGTTTTTTTTTTTCAGTCAATTTTGTTATTTATTTGTCTTGTGCGTTTTGTTTTTGTGTCTTATATTGTAAAAAAAAAAATTTTTTTGTGTGTAGAAGTATCAAAAATTTACTTTAGTAGAATAACTTACACAAGAGTTTCTAAGAATTATGCAAAATATGTTAACTTGATACAAAAAAATTATACAGGTGTCATACTAGAATAAAAGATGCCCTAGATTGAAACCCTTCTCACTAAATAACAGTTTAATGTCCAAAATATCGTTAGATTTGCATCTCTAGGAAAGACACGTTTATGGGGGTAATTAAACACGGGATAAGAGGACATCTAATATTTAAATTAATAGAACCTTCTTTTTTAAGGGCTAATATATAACCTCATATTTTATATGCGTAATCATTCATCTCTTTCAGATTCAGAGATTGATGGTATTATAAAGTGAGTATTAAGAAAATGATTGTTGAAACGATAATTGAATGCAATTCACATCAGGTTTTGACTTTGGTCTTTTATGGGCCAAAGTTGGTTTATGTGATGTGTGGGCCTCGGGATGTTTTGTGAAGCTCTCAAATATTAGGCTCCTTAACACATCACTAGCATGCAAAGAATTTTCGGGTCGCTCCAACCTCTTAATCCCATGGACAACAACTCCAACCTCTCATTAGCAATTTGTATCTTGTTTAACAAATAAATAAATAAATACCCCCTTCATCTCACGAAAAATCTAACGGATTGAGTTTTCACGCGTGTTGATACAGAGTTTGACATGCATGCAATGACGATCAAACATATTTTTTTTATATATAAATTTATCGTGAAACATCAATGATCGTGTGAGTGACGTACTTTAACCAAATACATATCGCGAGACGATCAGACGTGATTTGACATGAAAATGAGACTTGTATTCATGCGTACAGAATACTTTAAAATACGTATATGTTTTATTTTTTATGAGGCAAAAGGATTAAGAATCTAGAGATTCCATCCGATAGAAAGAATGAAACATGAAAATCTGCACACGGATAATGAGAAAGTTGAATTTTGTATAAAATGACATCTTTGTGTTTTGTGCATGTGAGAGAGAGGAAAGAGAAGAAAAAATTATAGTGGTGTGATGATGTGAAATAAAATAAAAAAAAGGGGTTCCGTCACTCGCCTCCCGATTGTTCGATCCCAGGCCGCCCCAGGGACTTCAGCCGTCGCGGAGGAAATGACGAGGATAGGAGTATCCACCTGGTCTTCTACCACTCGGGGTAGTGCGCTTGATGCCACGAAGTGTCCAGGATTCCTGATTTACCACCCTGCGTGGTACGTAAACCCCGAGGTATCCTGCCACAATTCGAACTTTGAAGAGAGGAAGGTGCTCCTGTCTCTTATCTTGCCAAAGGACGTCACCCTCTATGCCACCATCCCCGGGAGACCTACAATGACCTTTACAGCGTAAGTTCCCGATCCATCAATTCTTTGCGATTTTCCACTTTGTTTTTTTCTTCTAATTTTGTCTTCCTTTTAGGTCGTTTCTTGGGCGACCGACCTCTGACTTGCCTCTGAGGGATCCAACATTGTCATCCGATCTCTTAAGACCCACCTGGTCTTCTTTTTAATTCTGTAGCGTTTTCTTTTTTTTTTTTTTCCTTTGGAACTACTTGCAGTATTTATCTTTTACATGTTAAAGTAATCATTATGCTTTCAGAATTTCAATCTTAAGCTATGATTGCTCTTATATGGTTACATCTAACTACTAAAAAAGAAGTTTAAATTTAATTATCAAGACAATAAACAATCTTTTATGATATGTTCTTATATTTTCTTGTTAAGGAAAAATAGGGATTCTTTGAATATATTTTTAAATGTATTAATTTTTTACTTTTTGCAAATATTATATAAATCTAAACAAATAATTAATTGAGTTATATTAGTCGGCCCCCCTTATGCTCAAATCCTGACTCCGTCCCTGGCCCCGGGAATTTAGCTGCACTTGTAGGGCTGGAAGTTCCCTGGCTATTGTCTTTGTCGTATCCCAACAGCCTTTCATTTTCTTCCTGATATCACAAGCACCATTCATTTGGTTTGTTACCAGGTTTGAGTCTATGAAGAGATGCACCCGATCTTCCTCCAAGTGTTTAAGCAGATTTAGATCGGATACCAAAGCTTCATATTCTGTGTAGTGATTTGTTGCCTTAAACCTAAGGTCTATCACACAAGGGAGCTCCTACCCGGTTGGCGTGATTAGGAGTACCCCGACTCCAGTTTTCTTCCTAGTTGATGAGTCGTCAATGCAAAATTTTTCAGACCGGTGCACCATCTTCTCCTTTGTCAGTTTCCTCTAGATCGGCATCATCTGAAAATCGACATTCAATTAGGAAGTCTGCTAGGGCCTGGGCTTTGATAGCTGTTCGAGGTTGGTACGTGATCTCGTACTCGAGACTTCAGGCTTATGCAGAACTTGTCTTAAGGGTTGGTCAGTGACAACCACAATCAGATGAGCTCGAAAGTATGGCCTTAGATTTCTACCGGCGTTTACGAGCGCAAGAGTAAGTATCTCAATCTTTGAGTATTAGCATTATGAAGTATTTTGCCAAGAAGTAAACCGTTTTTTATTTGCTTTCCTCAATCTAGAGAATGACAGCCGAAGCTGCTTTGGGGGGGGGGTGTTTTAATAAGAG